>JAQGBH010000414.1:0-52525 GCA_034698265.1 Sminthurinus aureus | reverse complement strand
TTTTATCTGTAATTCATTTACCAACCCGTGTCAGTTTATTATACATATTTCAAGCATTTTAATATCGAAAGTTTACACGTTTTTTATCCATAATTTCATGAGGTTAAACATACACACAACATCGCAGAAATTAAGTTTATGAAAGCCTTAGTTCGTATGTAGGGTGCTTATTTGATTAGGCATTAATCGTTCAAAATTTTCAATTACAAAAGAGAAGCGCAGTCTGGACAAGGAGTATCACCAGAGGAGACAAAGAAAGTGAAAAGCGAATCAAGTTCCAAGTCTGGTAATGGAAAAGGACAAAAGGTAAAAAGAAATTTGGTATAATAATATAATATTATTATTATTGTGTATTATATTATATTATATTATATTATATGGGAGATTTCTAATGGTTTTTTTTTTGCTTTCTTTATCCTTTCTCTTTTAACTTTTTGAAGGCGAGTTCATCTAAATCACCCAAAATAGTTGCTTCTACTTCTTCATCAACAACAGCAGCAACAACAACAGATCAATCTAAAATCGACTCGTCGATTTCTTTACCTAAAAGTCAAAATGTATGTAGAAGTGTATAGTTTTTTTCTCACCAAAATACCACAATACATACACAAAGAATTCCGAAACACGGTGCAGAAATAACAAAACAAAGTCAAAGTAAACTCCAACAAAATAACTGCTAAATCACCTTGCAATGTTTTACAAGTTCAATCACAATTACAATTACAAATTTTATCCCGATTCCTCAAGTTTTCTTGAAAGTGACATTCCTTTTGTTTCATTCCCTCTCTCTCTTTCGCTCCCAATGCAATCTATTAATACGGCTCACTATGCACATAATGCTAGATAATACATTACGTTGATAATACATACACGATGCTAGTCTCATGCTTTCCAATATCACCCACAATAATCCCATCTCATTAATTTACTCATAGGAAAAGCATATTATACTATAGCATAATAATCTTTTTATTATGCATTTTACTCTGCATTTATGTACACCGTATATAGTCAACGCAAGGTAACCGGTCTTTATTCTCTTTGACTTGTGCATTCTCTTTACGTTCCACATGTTCCCACTCTCATTTTGTCCCAATTTCACCACAGAAAAACAAATGTAGATGCATAAATGCTCAACTATTCACAACAAAATAATCCAATATTGACTTGTAAATCCGATGAATTTACCTACAACCTACAATATATAATACAATGCTCAATGTCCATTATCCATCCATCATCCATTCATTATTTATTCCTTGTTCATTAAGAATTAAGAGTGAGAGTGTATGTACATACATACCAAAATCAAAAGATTTCCCTAAAAATTGCGAAAACACATGAGGACTCGTAGGCCATTTACAATGTACACGATGGGGGTACATGTGATATTATATGTAATATTTCCAATGTCCAAATTCCAAATAGAAATGAAAAAACAAGAATTAAGCTGTTCAAAGTTCAAACATATTAAATATTAAGCTACTGTAATTAATAAAAATTGAAAGTTGTACATCAATTTGATCTTTAAGACATGATATTGAATATTAAACACATTGACGTTTCTAGTTTTTAATTTCCAGTTTACAGATTATCCGATTATAAAAGATAGAGAATAGAGATGGAGATGACACGTGGTATAGCATCTACAATCTAGATGAAATTGTATTAGCAATACCACGTCTTCGTGTGATTTGAGATTTGAGATATGAGCAAATATCAGTAAATGGCAAATTAGGTCAATTACTAAATTTAAATGTGCACATACAGGAGACACGAGACATCCTACATGAAATGAGAGTTGATGCTTGATAGTTTTGATAGTTGTAAGCACGTGTCCGTGCATGTGCATTGTGCATGTGTATTTAAAACCACCACTTAAAAATTACAACACTTTTGATAAAATAAAGTGCAAGGCCAAAATTTTTATAATATACATGCGTGTGAATTGTAAATTGTGAATCCAAGATTTAAGATTCCAAGATTAAGACGTGAAAATCATCTTTTTCTATTGTATTTTATATAATAATTTTACATTTGTTAGAACAAAATTACTCTAAAAAAGACATGTGGTCAAACAAAGATTGAATTCTAAACTATTGGCAAAATCTTTGTATAGCCCGTAGTCTATAGTCTATAGTCTACAGCCTGTAGCCTTTGGCAAACCTGAACCATCTTAACATTTCCGTATTCCAAGAAAATTATTTGATTTCACAAGTATTGACTTTAATTCTCTAAATATGTACACATCAAAGCAAATGATTAATCATAAATGCACATGCTTTTTTGAGCTCGTAGCTCGTAGTTTGAGATCGTGGCAAATATCCACATCTTTGCATTGTACAACTTTTAATTGCTGTAAATATCCATCGGACATGCATAAGTATAGTCTATGCTGTATATATCTGGTATCTAGTATCTAGTATCTAGTGTCTACTATGTAACTGCTTAACAAATTAGAGCTAAAAATTATTTAATATTTAATCATATATATGAGGTATGAGCACTTATAGCCATCCGCGAACAATACACAATACACACTACACAAAACACACAACATACCTTAGTCTCATGTCTGATCGTTACTATAATGACAATCAAAAATCAAAAGTATTACATATAAATTTTTATTATGATTGATCAATAATCGACTGGTCCTCTGCTCCTGCTTCTGATCACAACACAACTCAGAAACAAAGAAGCAGAACAAATTCCACTCTTTACAAAGTTCAGAGTATCACCATTTACCATTTACCATCAATATTTATATTTGATATAAGAGTAAATTCTTCAGTACAGTATACAGTAGCTGCTGAATGGAGAATGGAAATACTTTTCTTTTACCTAAATGCTAAATGTATTTACATGTTCTAGATCAAATCACATGTAATATATAATATAATATAATAACATAATACGCATAATAATATGTTATTTAATAGAGATGAATTAAAAAAAGTACAGCACACAGCACACAGGCTAAAATTTAAATTACATAGTGTGAATGTGAGTGCAAATAACCGTAGGGCAATAAATGTTTTATTATTTGACACATATTTTATGAATCCATCAGGCACAAGATACAAGATGTTCTGTTTACATTTTACATGTAAACGTGCATACATTAGACATTGTCAATGCTAAATACTTGATACTTAATACATTTTTACATATGTATGTACTCAGTAGTCAGTACTGATGAAGTTCTCAAACCAAACCAAACCAAACCAAAGGAAAAGTTATAAAGATTATATCAAACCAAGAACAACTTTTAGAGTTCAGATTTTCGAGATACATGATGTATTATGATCTGAATACAGTGTACAATTCTATGGAGGCACATGCCGTAAATATGCCTGCAGTTTTCTGTACATGGTCTTTGATCAACAAGATGAAAGTAAGAGACATCTAGAATGTAGATATTTTATGTATTTTTATTAAGGACACTAATTGTAAGGCTCTTTTTTAGCATTTAACATGTTAAAAATAATGTCTAAATAGAATATCGAATATAGAGACGTTTCAAATATGAGGATTTTATTTTCTGAATAAATAATAAACGGTAAACGTTAAAGGGTTGTGCTTATTCCCATTTTATTATGCTACTGATAAAATATAAAATGGTGGCTATTTTTAATTTTGATTTTCGATTTTTGACAAGGAATTGAATCTATAAATGATAAATGACATCATTACACCATCACACCTTAATGTATAATCAATAAGCTATTTTGTTTATCTATCGTTTTCATTCTTGGTTAAGACGTTCGTGATGAGTGATGAGTGATGACTGATGATGATGAAGAGCGATGATTATTATAAAGGGCCGGTGGAAAACTAATGAAAGACCAAAGTGTCAAAGACTCAAGTTTGCATGTAAAATCATGTGTGTGAAGTGTGAATTGTGTGAATACATTTACAACGAACACTGAAAATGAAAACGCAGGTGCTCTAAATCAAACCAAACGCACGCGACATGTTGTGACTAAAACGTCAATATATTATTATGATGTCTACATTCTACATATATTTTTCACTCATGTCTATAATGTCTACAGACATTCTGTTCTCTGTATAAAGTATAAAGTAAAAGCTATAAACTTTATATTTACGTGTCAACTGATGAACTCATCTCGTCTAAGCTCGTTCATCGTACATGTCTTGTGAATTGTGAAGCTTTTCATTCCATGTTGACATTGTAAATGGTAATGTCTTTTGAATCTTGAAATATCAATATCGAATATCACTATCGAGTATTGAGACTTTGTGGATGATCAAGTTATTATCTGCAGGCAATCTTATATCCAACATGCAAAATGCAAAATGCATCATGTATCTAGTATCTACACTCTACACTCTACGCAAAGATTCATATGTGGCAGACAGTAGACGAGACAAAATCATTAAATCATAAGTGTTTAGAATTTTATCTAAAATACCATAATATATAATATATAATACATGATGTGTAGATAAAGATGAAATCTCGTTTTATTATAAAGACATAAAGATTACGGATAAATGATAAATGGGAGTACACTGTACAGTACAAAGTGAATAGTACACAATGTACACATATAGTGTAATTATTACTCATATCGTAGTAAAGTTCAAGTAAAAAAATATTCAAACTCTCAGCTTAGTAAAATTTGATGCGCTACCACAAAATGATGAATTTGTCAGCGATATTTGTCAAGATTTAAGATATCAGATCAGTAAACAGTAAACACGCACTGTATACATTTAAATATTGCATATTTTCCAATCTGTCCTTGAACTGATCATATCAAAACTCTGTACTAAATACATGATTCAGTTTGACTCGTGCAGATTCACAATTTCAGATTTCAAGTTCTATGACAAATGACGGTCAAAATTAAGTACCTATACATTGACAAATGAAATGACATATTTGTGAGTTCAGCTGACATCTGATATCTGAAATCTGAAGTTTGCATGATAATCGACGCTCGAGAATTCGTTGGTCTTTCTCCCACTAAAAACTAAAACGTTTCTTGGTTCAATTTTGTTTGCAAAATCATGGTCGTCGGTCGTCAAATTGAATAAACTATTTTTAGACTATAAATGGGAATAATTTTTTGTTGTAATGGTCTGCATAATTCGAAACAATAAAAGAACAAGAACAAAACAAGGAATCAACCAATTACTTTGCATATTTTCAATTGTATTTGAACTACGTAACTTCTTCAATCCAAGCTGAAATCGCAGGAGTTTAGAAGCTTAATAAGCAGAAAATTAGCGTGTGATACTGCGTTAACTACTTTAAGTGTCCATGTGAAATGTGCATTGTGCACTCATAGCTTAATTCTTAGCTCCACTCTACAACTGCACACTAATTGACACAGTAACATCATAATTTGATCCATAATTTGTTACGTACAAATTCTGGTTGAATTTAGATTTTAAACTTTACACAAATTATGATGCTTTTATGCAAGGTTAATGCAGTTTGAAATTTTTCAAAAACATGAATCCTCCTTATTCATTATTTCAGCTTGAATTAGAAAACATTAGCGCAAAATTCAGCACAACTGCTCAATTCTCAATTCAATAATATAAACATGTATTTTAAAGCGTACACTGTACTTTGACTCAACGGTCCTAATATGACGATGATTAAGATGATTTGGAACACGTCATACGTCACACAGATCTGTCTGTTTAAGATAAAAGAATGAAAAAGACTGAGACTGTTTTTTCGGAAAGTTCTATAGAGTCTTAAGTCCCAGCATCTTGATTTACAAGACAATGGCGTAGGTAAATAGTTTTTACATTTATTTTTAGCCTTTGCTTCAGCTTTCTTTGTCGGACGTCGGACAAGTTTAAGTAACGTTCTGTATTCTGTATCATAAATCAGAAAAAGTAGAAAGCACAAACAACAAAAGAAAAAGGAAAATGAAATGTGTCAGCTGGAGTTTGGAGATTTGGCGACTTTTCTTGTCTCATGCAAAAATTTCCAGCCAAGACCCCTCGTGGAGTTCTCTAGACTCTAGACAAAATGATACGTTGACTGTTGACTTTTACTCAGCAGGACTTTTATGAAAATGTTCATAAAAACTATATTTAGAGACTCATCAAGTATGTTGTTCCAAAGTTGAACAAACGAAGAAGTTGTTACGAAATTCAGCTAAACTTTTGGCTTATGTATTCATTGTCAATTTTCAGTGTACGAACAGTTATCAATTCACCCGAGTTAAAAAACCCTTGTTATAAAAATAGTCTTTACCTTTGATGACAAAAGGGCAAATTATAGAACTTGAACTATTATAATTTATGAATGTTCACAGCTCGACCCTGTTTTCACGGACATTTTTATCCACGGTGCAGAAATTGAATTTAAATTATGAATGAACGGATTTTTTTTATCATGCACCTTGCATACAAACCACGAGCTGAACTATCCTCATTTTGCGTCTTAATTTTATGTCTAATATCTAACTATATGTCTTTTGTCCCGTGAGCCAGCTTTCAGTGAGATTCTAATCTTTTTTCTGGATTCTAGACAAAATACTCCAGGTTTTCTCCACGTCTTTTGTTATTTGGCCGTTGTTCATGAATACTGAATACAGCATAAGCAAAAGTTGGAAACATTTGTACTTTTAGTTTTTGCTCTATCCATTATTTATTATTTTGTAGGCCACTGCTGCTTCGTAGTTTGTCTACTGTGTTATGTGTTTTGTGAATTGTGTAATATCAGATTTTCTGCCGTAAGCAAATTATGTCGAGTTGAGTTAAGAGTTGAGAATAAGAGTTGATTTTCTCTATTTTCTCTCTAGTATCTTATACCCATGCCATGTTCACTTATAATAATAACTGTATCCGTTTTCCCTCATGGTTTTACTCTACCATGCACTGTAATAATAATATTACATCCGCTTGCTTCTCTATTCTTTATTAGCTTGAATGAAAACAAGAAATCAAGCTATTGAATTTCTTTCTCCTTCCAGCTTTACGAGCTACTACATTCTATATTATACATGGTACTTGCTTTATTCTTAGTTGTTAGTTTTACTAGCCGTCTACCGTCTAGTTTTTAGTTTTTTCCAAAGGATTCCTTTGCTTTCTCTTCCTTCGGGCATTTATACATTATTTTTGTGTAGAAAAAGTAGAAACGTAGAAAAGTAGTTGTCCTATATCTTGAGCTGTACTCTTCTTATTTTATTTAATACGCCTTCAATGCTCTATGCTCAATGTTCAATACTGAAAATAATATAATCTATGATCTATGACTCATGTATCATGTATCACTGGCTGCATTTGGGCTGTTTAGTAATCCGTTCACATGCTGCACATGCACACACATACTTTTGTAGTTTGTAGTTTTGTGACGTCTGGGGTTTCTTTTTTCTTGCTTGGAATTTGGATTTTGAATTTCGGACTAAAGAAATGGATTAGGAAAGATGGAAGATGATAGAGCCTTGGAACTTGGAACCGACCGGCTGAATACGGAACAGTAAACAGCGAATTGTAGGTTTATCCTCGCTCCACTAGGAGACGAATAAATAAATGAATAATGAATAAATAAATAAACGAATGGATAGAAGCTTCAATATTTTACGACATTTGAAAATTTAAGTGCATGCTGATGAAAATGCACTTATTACCTACATTTTTAATCTTCATTCTTCATGCTTCATGCTTCATACTTGATACATGAATACATTTTATATTTTATACAGTGACCTATATTAGACTTGTATGTAGCTCCAACTCCAACTCTTACTCTGTCATGTATCATGTGAGCTTGAATATTCCGAAAAAGAATCAAGAAAGCAGTAGAATCAATGGAACATGGAAAATCCTTAAAAAACCTAATTTGTTTTGGCTCTCTTTTTCTTCCCTTCGGTAAGAATTTTCTACAAAGTTTTCATCAAAAATTAAGAATATTCAAATAATAATTCCATTCGGTGTCAGTTTCATTTTGAGTGGTCTGTACAATAAATAAGCAGAGAGAGTTCCAGTTGGAGTTTGGCAGCTGAGAGTTGATTCTAGATTCTAGACACTAGAATCTAGAGAGTCGCTGAACGTGAAAAACAACCAACCAACAGAGAAAGTATAAAAAATAAAAACAGAGTCAAACTTGATATCGTACCAGTTTTCATTTTATTACTTGCGTCTTGTACGAGAAAAATGGACAAACCATAAAATTCTGAATTCTAAATCTTTAATCTTTAGTCTTTTTCTGGTAGTCAACCAATCTAGAAAATAAAAAAAGACATCAAAATTATGCACATCTGCATTCTGCATTCCCTACTCCCTACACATGAAGATTGATGAAAAAAATGATGTATCTGCCTATATGTAAGTATGTGCATCTAAATAATACTGACACATTTGTATCTTTAAATTGCAGTTATAGGTCCAAGGTCACTAGTCACTATTACACTTAAATGCATACAATTTTATGGCATACTCGAGACTCGAGACTCAAGACTCGAGTACGTACAATTTTTTTAAAACCACTTCTTCACTTCTATTGTAAAAGCTATAATTTCAGTGTACTGGTTATCCTCATAACTTTTCCCTTAATATTCGGGTATTCAAATTCCAAATTCCAAATCCCAAGTTTCAACAATAAGTCAAGGCCAACATACATGTATTGAGCATTGAAAATTCAACATGAATTGTATATTGTATTGTATGAATTAGGAGTTGGGAATATTGTGCAAATCTGTAGCGAAAATTCAAACTTGAAAGAGAAAGGAAAAATGTACGGGTGAAAAGTCTTGTGCTTTCTTCTCCAGATAAAATAGTGTATTTTTTACCACTTATCACTTATTCACTTGTTCTGTAGACTGTGGACTGTAGACAAGTCAGCACTTGTGACTTGTGACTTTTGACTTGTTAAAAGCTAGGCGTAGGGAAGCAGATTGTTGAAAAACTATTAGAAAAATTGGATGCGTATTTTTCTCCTTTCTTCAATGTTCTACGCCTTTTCTTTTTATACAATTTTCCTAATGTAAAAAGCTTGTAAATCTAGATGCTAGAATCTAGAATCTAGAATGTAGAAACGTCATTGTGTACAAAGTAAAAAGTAGACATGTGTGAATTCTTGCATGAAGTAGGTATGCAAAATGCATGTCTCAACTCCACCGGTTTGTGCGAGGCATCGTATATCGTACAGTCAGAGGTTACGTTTTACTTTTTAACCAATATCCGAGAGCGGTTTTACACATAGGCACGCGGCATATATATATATATGAGAAATGCATGTACAATGTACATTATACATAAAACGTAACTTACGTAACTTTATGAGTAAAAAGGAGCCTGAAGCACTCAGAACTCAGGAAAAGTAAAAAGCAAAAAAAAACTTTTCAGATTATAATACTGATATCCAAAATCCAAAATCCAAACTTGATGCTTCAATCTTTGGTTCACATCATACTACAGTATACAGATATATACAGATCTAATGTATGGAAAAGAATAGGGAGAAAAGTTTTCTCCGAATCAAAGTCAATCTAGATTCTGGATTCTAGATGCATTGAAAATAATGCACATGCATACTTTTTCCCCAGTTTCCCCAGTAGCTTAGACTTTACACGCCCAATGAACTGAAATGTTCTGGAAAGAAGAAGAATTCCAAATTCTGGATATGAAAAATGAGTAAACTTGGCATTGGAGTTCATTCCATATTCCATACGCATGTATTTGGTATTTGGTATTCTATATAAATGTTTGCAAGCTGTAAACTCCGCGATGCTCTTTTCATTTGGAACTTGGAATTCGGAATTCGGTAATTAATCAACAAAAGAATTCCTTTCATAAGCACAAATGAGGTCTAATTGGAATTTGGAATCATAGGAATTGCAAATGACAAATTACAAAAGACAAATGACGCCATCGGAACTAGGTTTTGCTTGTAAAAATGTTTGCTAACATGAAAAATGTTGTTGGAATTTATCTAGAATCTAGGACCTAGAATCTAGAGCATTAGAACATCCTTGTTTGTTTTCAGATAATATTTGTATAATACAGCCTGTATTACCATATTTTTGTACAGCTAAGGGAAACACATGGAAAAAAGGCTTTGAGCTTTGAGGATAAAGAGAGAGAAGACTTTGCTTTTTTGTGTGTAAATGGTAAATGGTAAATGTCTGCGTGGATCCTGGAACATAGATATCTGAATTTGAAAACGACAATGACAATATTTTGCATTCCGCATGGTTTCGCATTTTGTATTTCGTAATACATTTTGCAACATCTGGTGTCTTGTATTTGGTGTTTGGTAAAATGTAAATTTTTGGCCATGTTTTCTTATACATAGATTTGCATCATGTGTAATACTTACTGAATAATGTTGTGTGTATTGTGTTAGGCGGCAGTTGTTTGGTTTGTTTGATGCATCTATGTACAATGTACAATGTATATAAATTGTACAAGCCACATATCATTTCACTCGCTTATCCATTGTCACTAACTGACAGACTCCAGACTCCAGACTGGAGTAGGACAAAAGAAGAGAGAAAAGTAGAGAAAACGGGCAAAAAACATCAACCGTAACCGTATTTCAAAATCCAAAACCCAAAACTCTATCAACATCAAGCTGTCAAAAACGAGAGGCTCTTGAAATTACTATAAATACAGATAGAAAGAAGTGGAAACAAGAAATGTCATAATATTATACAGTCTACAGTCTACAGTCTAAAGTGTACAGTGTACAATGTTCATGTAAACAGGGAAAATTGCAAAAAACTGGAAACTGGAAAATCAATTATTTTTTACGTTTTTGGCACATTTATGTACTCCTCATTCCTCATTGATTTCCGATTTCCAATATCTAGGACTTGAAATCTATTCTTTTACATTTTGCATCATAAAAATGAGCTGGAGAGAGTAAGTGAAAATTCAATGTTCAATTGTGTACGTACGCAACTTATGTCTTGCAGTTTAATTTTTGCATTTTGCCAATGTCTCGTCATGAATTTTAACAAAATGTAGACTCTTTGGGACCAAGATTTCATTCTCCTGGTTTGCTTTCTGTTTGTTAGAAAACCAGAATTTTTCAAGTTCCAAAAGTAGTAGTAAATTTAGTATTTTATTCTGCCTCTGAACTATCCGACTTAAAGAAGCATACCAGTTCTTTCAGTTTTTACAGAATTTACCATTTGTCCTCTTTCTTTTCTGTAGTGAGTGGAATGCAGTAAGAAAACTGCACTTATGGTGCTGATGATGATTTGATGGGGTAAGTATAGCGAATGCCAATATTCGAGCCAAAAGTCAGAAATTTGCTCCTTGTCAAAGCATTCGTTTACTGCTTAGTGCATGTCCGACTTTAATCAATATTCAGAATTCAGAACCACTTGAATGTTGAATATTGACAACATAACTGGCAAAGAAGCAGCATCATTAAGTATTTCGAGATTTTAATTATTTTAATGAGCTACTCATTAAAATGATGCTATTAATTCGCAAGCTATCGAGTCTGGAGTCACAAAATATGCTCAATACTCCATGCTATCTGTATAAGTGTTTGAGGCGGAAACACCACTGAAAAACAATGTATACATTTATATCCCCAAATAGAACCAATAGACAATAAAAATACAAATAGAAGTAAATGTGGTGGAAAAATTCATGTCACTGATAAAATATAAAATAAGGCGAAATACAAAAATCAAAAATGATTTTACAGCTACAGCTTTTGACTTCAGATCCATTGGAATTGGAATGGTTGTAAAAATAAAACTATAAAAAATTAATCTGCAATCTGCAATCTCCAATCAAGTATTACAACATTTTTGGATGGGATACAGGTAATTGAATAATTCAACGCTACTTACTTTTAGTTAAAAAAATGGACGTGTGTATCATTTCATTTTACAATCATTTTCTTTTCGTTGAATCTTAAAAATGATAAAGATGTGTAATATGATGTATGGTACAAATGAAAATATTTGCGTGCTACTACATTTTACAATCATACTTGATACAATCATATAGTAAGTTGGGATTTTCGATTCTTTTGATTCTTGATTGATACACGTGATATCACAGTTACATTTAATATTTATTGTCAATAATTGACAGTTGCCGCCTTTTACTTTTCTGTTCTTGACCTTTTAAAACAGTTTGCTTAAAAGTTTGACCTGCTCTAGACTCTAGACTCTAGGCAGAAGAGCTGAAAGCTGGACAGTGCATACAACAAATAACTCATACAAACTATCATATCAAATGTAAAATATCGTACGATGACATATTACGTACCAACTGCAAGAAGCGGAGTTGTAAAAATAAAAGCGTTATAAAACGTTTTAAAGATTGAATTATTTTGTAGAACCTGGCACCTTCACGTTCACGTTCACTGTCACAAAATAAAGAACAAAGTAAGTGGCTTGTGTTTTGTGCTATACGCTGTACAGTGGACAAAGTTCGTACTACAAATATACATTGTCCATTGACAATCAAACTGACATTGTGACTCACAATTTGTGAGACTGTTTAAGATTATTACACAATGCGAGATGCGAGACAGATACAATAATAAAGTTGATGTATGTTTAATGATGGTCTGTAGTCTGTGCTATTATTATTATTACTGTGATTATCATTATTATTTATTACTCCTTAGCTTTTTGAACCGTATCCACCTACTATTATTATAATAATGATAGAGAATAATTGAGAAGATCGTGAAAAGTCAAAATCAAAATCAAAATCAAAATCATGTGTAACAAAAGTAAAATTGTGCATTGTGTACCTGTCGTAAGCGAAACAGACTCAAAACTCGAATCTCAAATCTCGAATCTCATATCTCAAATCATATCACTGTCAAATATTATTATAGTTTTTTTTTACTTTTTTCATTACAGTTCACACATCATCCATCACATTTTCTACCATCTGACATAGTGGAAACAGCAAAGACAAGACACAAGATACAAGATGAAGTGAAGGCAATAAATAAAAAACTGCCTGAGTGAAAAACCTTTCATTATTCAAATACTTGAATGGCTTTTGACTTTTGATGAATGGCTTCAGCTACTACTGATTCAAATTACAAGTGACACTAAACCATGTCATTATTTCATTTCAAATGTACATCTATCATATCAAATATTGTATGTGAACAGTGAACAACGTTTAACTTGATTTTCACACACATGCTGTTCAGGACGATAAACAAATAATTTGTAGATCGATACAATGTACTCTAATATACCGTATAATATATTTCTATGTATATTATTATTTTCAACACAGTATGTGCACTGTGCACTACATTGCACACTGCACACACAATAGTTCATAGTTCTTACTGTATACTGTATACATTTGGCATGTCGTGGATGCATAATTATCAAAAGTTGAAACAAAAACTTGAAGATTGAAATTAATAAGTGCAGAATCTTGTAGAGCCACTTGAGTCTTGAGACTTGAGAATTGAGAAGATTGCTTCGACTTTAAAGCTACGTATACATGTGTGAAATGTAAAGGATAATCAAAAAATGCACGTGTAATGTGTAAACATTATGTTATATTTCAAGCTTCTATCTGTTAGCTTCTAGCTGTTTTGGTATGAGATATGAGATATTATGATAGTTGATTTTCAGTATTCAGTATAATATGCGCTACAAACTACATTATGTATTACCTGCCCATCAGGTTTCAAGTTATTGAATTAATAAAGCCTATTTACTATTTACCTTTTGGCAACATCATCACCCTGATCTACATAGGTAAATGCAGATGTAAATGCTTTACATTCTTTTGATAAACACTGCTAAGTACATAGTTTTGATTTTTGATGTTCAATTAACACGGTTAAGTCAAACATTAAACAATTACCAACGATTGGAATTTGAAATTTGAAATTTGAGATTTGAGATCACTTGAAACTTGAAAAGTGGCATAAAAAGACAGTGTAAAGTCAAAAGTCTGTGTAACACAATCATTAAAACAGCGTAAGACATGAGATTTTAATCATCATCATTATCAGTAACAGTATTATAACATAATTGTACAAAAATACTCTCTCTTACTGTACAATTTAAAATAAGTGATGCGTATTATACCTGGCTATGCTACAACTAACAACGCTTTGTAAATAGTGTCTAGTGTCCAATCATTAAAGTGAGTTGATTGTTTATATTCAAAACTCAAAACTCACCATTTGCATTCCTTTCATTTTTCTCCTGTTCACTGTTTGATGTTTGACAAGTCCCAAGTCTAAGTAGCCGAATATTTATCCTCAATTTTCTAGCCCCAATATAAACTACATATCGTATTTCGTAATCAACAATCAAGCACATGAACATGAGATTCACACAAATGTCAGACATGAGACAGAATCTAGAACACTCAAGCTTATTAAACGTGTGTACAGTGTACAATGTCAAGGCCAGAGTAAGCACGTAGAACGTAGATGAATTGTGGTGAATGGACAATGGACAAACACAAAATACACAAACTTTGATACATATTTTTCATTTCTTTTTTGTCATTTGCTATTTCTTGCCTGAGCATACAATGACGATAGCTAATACAAAATATAAACAAAGGCTAGAAACTGGAAACTAGAAACTAGAAGTTAGAAAAGTATTCAGGCTCCTGGTATTTTGGCGCATGACATGAATAAAATTTTATTTATTTTTGGCAAAAAAGCTGGCCATAATAATATAATATATTGGGTACAAAGTAGAAATACAAATATCTAATAATATGTACAAGATGTAAAAAGTTTATTGCAGCATGTAAAAAATGTGCATGAACAGTGAAGAGTACAAAAAAGAATGTTGTAAATGGTAAATGCACATGTAAAAATTTCACTTTGCAATTCTTTTCACTAGGCTCTGGACTCTATGCACAAGAATTAGGTTCTACATCATACATAATATATGTAGGACATGTACGAGAGGTTTTATAGGTAATAAGTATGGAGTATGTACCTTCATGTGCAATGTACGATGTACATGTTGTATAGAAGAAATGTTTCCTTTAGCAGGAAAGAATTCAATGAACCGTGAGACAAGCAACGACCTTCCCGGGAAACTCGATCAGAAAAGAGGAGAGCTGCAAGTGGGAAGCTAGAAGCCGGGAAATGAAGCACCTACCGGAATCCGGAATGAGTTGAAATTCAAAGTCTCAAACGACCACAAATGGCAAATGGAATCAGTACTCTGGAAAATTACATCCAGAATCTATACACATTACATGGTACATTGTACATTGGGCAATAGACGCACATATTTTCCTCGAACCTTGAACCTCGAACCTATAGAATCTAGAATCTAGAACCATTCTCCTTTCTCCTTTGTTTTGTTTTCTGTAGCCGTCTTACAAAATTACATAACTCGCATACATACTTACAAAGACACATGCTTTACCATTGGCTGTTGGTTGTCATCAAAACTCGGCGAGCTTTTAGAAATTCCTCTTCAGCGTAGGTAGTAGGTAGTAGGTGACTAATGAAATTACTTATGTACATATTTAATATTTATATGCACATGAATTTACATTTTACATGGATTCTTGATTCTTGAGCCTAGTGTCTAGTACCTAGCTCATGTAGAAAAACAAATATTATCTTTCCTTTGTTGTAAATAGATTTGATATAAATAGCAGATGGTTTTCCACATGAGACCCCTAATTTTTATTAAATTTTAAAATGTTCCATTTCAAAAATGAAAGGAAAGAGCAACTTTCAAGACTTTTGTCTTTACTCTAAAATTACGCCACGGGCCACAAGTCATCAATAATCAATAATCAATAATCAATAATAATTATGATTTTAGCAGATGGGTAGAATGCAGAATTTAGAATTTAGAATGTAGAATGTAGAATGTCACTCGTCGGTTATTTGTGGAACTTGGAACTAAAAAGAAAGACAAAAGATCAAAGACATTCTGCACATTTTTCTTGGAAAAATAAGTAGGGAATCAAATACATAATATACACTGTACAATGTACATGAATGGAGCATGGAGCATCAAGAATTAAGTACATATGCCTAGAGTCTAGAGTCTAGAGTCTAGAGTGTCGAGCTCAAACAAACCTTTTGCTACACACTGCATACTGGTTATTAGACTCTTGTGGGAAAATTGCTTTGTCCTTTATTATTTATCAGGTCAGATTAATTAAGTTTTTAATTAAAACTCCATCTGGAGCAACATACATGTACAGTAGACACTTTCAGTTGATGTTATATTATGCATTCGATATTCAGTATTCGATGTGTGGTATGTGATGTGGGTGTCTGTCTGTATGTGTGCTCCAAAATGCTGGAGTTGGAATTACTAAGATTCTGTAGATAATTGAAAAGCGAATGGGTGACTTAGTTCCTGGTACTAATTCCAGGAACTTTCAACATTTTTTGATAGTGGGTCAAATGTCTTGTGAGTTTTATATTCTGTCAAATCATGACTCAAGACTCAAGACTCTAGACTCTAGACTCTTGTCTCTTGTCTCCTGAATTCTGAACAACTTTCTCACAATAAACATCTTTACATTTTTTATATCATTGCACATGTTTTATCCACAATCTACAGTCCACACTGTGCGCTGGAAGAAAAAATGAAAAATTAATTACCCGATGTACATTGTACACTGTATATCAGTATATTTGATGTAGTTGTTTCAATTTACGTCATCGTTCATCCTTTGCTCTACTTTGTTTCCAATTTCCAAGAGTAAAAATGTCACATTTTTCCTTAACGAGGTCAAACCAGAACTAAAATTAGAACAGTAAAACCAGTGGAAGCTAAACCTTAGGATACGGGTACATGATTACATGATTTATTTATATCATTAAAAACCACAAATTGCTAATTATCAACCACTAACTCTCAAGTCTCAAGTCTCAAGCCTCAACTATCAAGAGTCAAATCTCAAAGGCTTGACTCTACTTATACCTTATACACATTAAAAATGTCAGTGTAAACGGTACATGATGTTGAGGGAAAATCCACAAATCCTCATGCTAATTCCACGTATTACCTACATGTGCAAAGTACAAACACGTTATCGTGTACAAGTGTACAACTGTACATTGTACGCTCTGTTTATGTACATATTATAATGAAGAGAGAAGAGAGTCAAGGGCAGTCAGCGTAGGAGTCCAATTTGCATATGTTCATCAAAAATTACGTAACTTTTCTCTCTCGTCTCTCGTCCCTCTTGTCCCTTGTCGTTTCCATTCCTTTCTTTATATTCTTCATCTTTATATTCTTTATAACATATGTACACTTGAGAATCTCTGATCTATGGTGAATAAAACACGATGAAAATAAAACTTATCCCCCTCTCTCCTCTCTCTCGATTCTCGATGTATCTCTGTCTCCAAAGGTTACTATTCATCATGATCACTCTCATTTTTATGACCATAAAATTGTACCCTTTTCAGCCACATTTCATATTTCATACCAAATCTCATGCCCAATTCAACAGTTTATTTACCTAGACACTAGACACTAGACATTAGACATTAGACACCGCGTAAAATATTGTTGAGAACAATCGTGAGTTAGTTAGTGTACGCGTTTGACGCTCAATTCAATGTACATTGTACATGCGCGCTTACAACTAACACTGTATGAATAGCTGGTTTGGCTTTGGCTCGGGACTTTTATGCTGTGGTATATTTTATGTTATTATGTAAGTAAAATTCATCACAAAAATACTTGCAGCTCAAATGTACGGGTAAAGAAATTATACAGCAGGAAAAATACCAGATGCTCATTTCTCATTTCATCTCGTTGCTCATGGTAATATGAAAATAATAATAATAATTGTAACTGGAATCTCGAATCGGTTTCTATTTTCTATTGTCAACGAAGCACCATTTAAATTTTGAATTTAGGTAGACTCAAGGCCCTTTAGAATCGCTCATAAGGTCTGTGCATTGCCAATGGCAACCTAAAAGGGCCCATAAGAATAACATGGTCCCGTCAGGTTGCCATTGGCAATGCACAGACCTTTTATATGAGCGATTCTAAAGGGCCTTGGGTAGACTGTAGACTGTAGTCTGTAGAGGAAAAATAAAAACTGTGTCTGAATTCTGAAATCAGGCTGAACCACTGAACCAACTTCAAGACGAGAGAAAAGAGCACAAAAGTTTCCTTTATCGTCTGATGTCTAAATATTACAATATTATATAAGTTTGACATTTTACGCTTTACGTCTTTTGCGTATCTGGTTGGTTTTGCAAAAACTCCAACCTTTCAGATTCCAGATGACGGGCGATGGAACCAAAGCAAAGTGGAGTTGATTATGAGTAGAAAAAACCTTTTATCATTTCATACCTTTTACTCTTTACATAACTTTTCATCCTAATAATTTATTTGTATGCGCATGTATACAGAATACAGAATACGCAGGTAAACATTTGATAAACAGTGACAGCAGATTGCAGATTCTCAATTCTCGATTCCAGATTCCGGGTTCCATCCTACGGGAAATTTGTTGAAGGAGTTCTGATTGGAAATTGGAAATGTCAAATGGACCTTTTGCTTGTTTCTACTCTATTGATGTTTGTATTGACCTATCTGCAGTTTGTAGTCTGTCGGCTGTGGGCTGTAGAATACCCATTCAAAATGGAGGATGCAGGATGTAGAATATTAAAATGTTCACAGTTCACAAACAACCTTGAACTTCAGGATTCACTCATCATTACAAGTTTCCAGCTCCAGTTTCAGTTTCAGTTTCCTTAGTAAATGAAGCAAATGAAAGGGCAAGAGAAAGAACAAATGTGAAACGCAAGTTACATCACATATTACGTATGTTGTATACAGTATACTGTGTACTGCACAGAAGTACAAGTATTTTGACATTTTTATCATCACTACCATTTGATTTCTGTAGGAACAAGTAAAACGTGTCAGTCAATAGTCAGTGGTGATTGAATCAAGAACCAAGAACCAAGAATCAAGAATCAAGAGCCTTTCACATGGTGAGAGAATAAACAAATAAATCAGCGAGGAAAGGAAATAGAATTCAGAATTCTACAACAACACCAACAACAACTATGTATACTGAGGTTTATCAAAGCGTACCTACTTATAAAATTAATACATACTGTCTTTTGCAACTTTCCTTCGTTGATAAAATCTTTATGCAGAGTATGAACTATGAACAATAAACAAAGTAATCAACTATCGAGTAAACTAGAGGAAATTAATGTAATGCACAGAGCTCCTCATTACAAATTACAACACATGACATCTTCATTACGATAAAAACTGGAACTGAAAGCGTAATTAAGAAATGAGAATCTGCGGACTGTCTCATCAGTAAAAGAACCACTCTTCTTTTTTCTTCTCCAACTTTACTCATGATTGATCATGAGTCACGAGATAGAGGATGAAATACATTTGATATTTGATAGATGTGGCCACATATGAATATTGACTCTAGATTCTACATTCTACATTCTACATTCTACATTCTAGATTGTAGACTCTAGAGTCTAGAGTCTAGAGGCTTCCTTGTCGATACATTATTAATTATTGAACTGCGGAAAGTCTCCATCCGCACAGGAAATGAGATTTCAACTTGAATGAATGCTCCAAACTCTCGGGAAACAGGGGGGAAATTTTTGATGGTCTGAATTTTTAATTTCAACTAATTTTGGAAAGCATTTGCATGTTTCTTAAATTTATGATATGTGAAATACTGATATTCTTAGAAATTTCCGAGGTTGACTTTTAACAAGTCCTTAAATGAATTTCAACTAACAATTACAGAGGTTGACTCTGGATTCTTTTCTTTTTTCAGGAGAGGAGAATGAAATGCGTCAAGTTTTTCCTCCAAGTTTAGAGGAGTAAGATCAAAACACGTTTCGGCCTGACATGCCCATGACAAACTAAGGAAATACACAAGAGGAAAAGACGGAGAAAAAGAAAGAGAGAGAGCAAACAAAAAAGGAGGAAAATAGACTTTTTGAATTGACACTATAGAATTGGCGATGGCTTCATAATGATCACGAGCATGAGGCGTCAAACAGTAACGAGTCGATTTAGGACCAATAATGACGACCAGGTACATTTAAGATAGAAGTATTCAAAGTATTATGAATAAGATAAGAGAATCAAAGGCAACAGCTTTCTTTTATGGACACTCTGGACTCTGGATTCTGGACTCTGGATTCCCAATTCTTGATTCCTCTTTCTTTGTTCCGAAGCTGGAGCTGAAAGTTTTTGTGAATGGGAAGAGAAAGCCAAGTCAAGTCAAGGTAAAAGAAAAAACAAGTAGGATGGAGATGAGAGTATATGAAAAAACTTAAAGGACTGACTTGTGACTTGTGAGTCGAGAGTCGAGTTGTTGAAGGTTCAAAAATCCTTAGTCGGAATCGAAACGAAATGAATAAAAGAGCTGTGCAATTTGCCATTTTGCAAATCTTTCGATTTTACAATTTCAATAGTCTAATAGTCTATAACCCTCCGCACTCTTAACTCTTAACTCTACGCTCTACGCTCTACACTTCACACTACACACTCTACATATAAAAGTGTTCAAAACTAGACAAAAAATATGGGAAAAGTCTCTTTGCTGTTCCGTTGTTAGTGAATAAAGTTTCTGGCAAATAAAGTCAAAGTGAATGTGAAAACTATTTCCCTGCACAAAACACAAGCTAGCAGAAAAATATAGGAGAAAATCCTTTGATCCGTTTCAACTTTTAAGTCAGTCGCAACTACATAGATGAAACTATACAAATAGTCAGATGAGTATTCACACATACAACATACAATGCATATGTATTATAAGGGGAGCTCGCTTCGCTCGCTCCCTAATAGATGTAGGATACACAAATTGAAAATAGGAAGAGAGAACATTTTCCCTTCTTTTACCCCTCATTTTTTTCTTGTTCATTGTGCCTCTGGGGAAATTTTGAGGATAATAATATCTCTCAAACAAATGAAGTCGGCCGGGAATTCAACTTGTTTCCATCAATATTCTATATGCTACATTCTATATTTTGCATTTTAGATTTTACATGCATAAAAAAAAACAAAAAACAGACTGGAAACTGGAGACTCGAGACTGATGGATTTTGGTCAAGAACGGTTGGAAGTTGAGACGTTGAGAAGCTCAAAGCTCAAGAACCTCAAAAAGCACAAGAAGCTCAATGCTCAGTGCCGAACTCGAGAAAAAGTACAAAGCGCAACAGAGAATACAAAGCCACTAGCTCTCCTTTTCAAACACCCAACGTTGGAGTTTGGACAATGGGAAAATAGATTTACGAGACAAAGTCAAAAGTACAAAAAGTACAAAGTACAAACTATGTACAAAAATTCAAAATCCCATTTGAAATTTAAATTTCATTTCCCCCCAAAAAATAATGGACTACCTCATGGATTGTGTAAATAGTAGTATAAAAATATCAATTCATTTTTTAAATTTGAGATGAATGGATGTAAAACATAAAACAACAATAAAAGACAACATTATTTGATATGATTTCATCGTATCTTTTTTAAGCACATGTTAAATTTTGATGGCACTTTGCATTTGGCATTGAAAAAATAAAAAGACAATTCCTTGCAATCAGTAAATTAGTAATGTGTAGACGCTGATTTTGCTAATTAGTCTAATTAACTAGAATTTATTTGACTTTTTTTCACATTTCAAACTTGGAACCAGTTGTATGTTATTGAGGCCTCTTTTTCATTTTGTGTCTTGCTCGTTGCAATATGAAGATTGAAAATATTTCTCACGACATTTTAACTTTTTACAGTGATATAATTTAATGTAGTGTAATTTACAAACTGTAAACATTATTTATCTCCAAGTCTCAAGTCTCAAGTCTCATTAGTTACATGCAGGTACAAGGTACAACGTACACTGTACAAGATTCAAGTCCCAGTAGCAAATAATAACCTGTATTCAGTATTCAGACATGCACATGAACGGTGCATGCTGGTTATTATATTATAATATTATTATACTGTGTCTAGTGTCTACTGACTTGTGACGTACAGAATATATAATATCTACGTGATACACAAAATACAAAATACGATATGACATGTACAACATGCTCTCTGTGCTCTACTGATCTTGATGTTTGAAAGGATGAGAGAGGAGGTAAATTAGTGGATATTATTATTATTTATTATTTTGCTCCTTACTCATCTTGTTGACGTTGGACTAGAATTTAGAATCGAGAATCAAGAATCAACATGATCTAACAGTGTGCAATGTACAATAATTATTCCTCTAAACTCCAAACTCCTAATCTATCAAAATAATTCAATATTGGATGTGATTGTACTTAATTAAATATCAATTTCATGTACTATGGATTATTGATGATAGATTACCGCGTGCCATTTAAGATTTGAGTACAGTTTACTTAATGGGAATTTGAAATGGAGACGAGTTGAAAAGAAGCATGCAGAATGTAGAATCTAGAAAGGGCAACAACTAGTTTTTACTTGATCAATTGTGTATACTTCAATATTCTCTACAGAGATAAATACACAACACAAAGATACATTGTTTATATTCTACATGCCTTGATTTTTGTACAGTTTACAGTTTACACTCCCGTTTAGTTCTTAATTCTTAACCTTCAAAAATGTACAATCATAATTGATTGCGTAATATAAAAGTCATCGAATGCAAATCCAATACGAGCATCACTGTCACCAATCCTATCCAATACAATCCAATCCAAACAAACCCAAACAAACGCTGAAAGCTGAGCAGTAAAGGAGCAGCATTATAGCCGAAAGGATCACTTAATGACATGTGCACTGTCTCTCCAATCTACAATCTCCAATCTTCAATCTACAGAGTGTAGAGTGTAGTGTGTATCTATAATACATGCTACATGCTACACACTACACACATATTTATGCATGCAGGTATTTCGACACAACATTCAACTTTCAAGATCAAGTATCAAGTTTTGCGTAATCCACGCATCATTTCTCATTTTATCGTCCATCGCTCAACGCTCATCACACGAGCTACAGCGTAAATATCATTTGATCATTTTGTTGAATATGGTACTTCAATGTATCAAATATCAGATATCAGAGGTCACCATTGAAGTTCATAATTTTGTATCCTCTCTCATCTTTCATTTCTTTCAAATCCCCAATTTCCAATGTGTCAATTTAATTATGCAGCATCCCTTTTGTCATTTGTCAGCTCGGCATTTCATTTTGCTGCGTTACTGGTTACTGCTATTCCCATCAGCGCGTGGATCTATAATACATAATACATAATACACAATATACAAAAGACAAAAGACACACATTAGTGTCAAATAGTGTCATGCTTACATTGCGTCAGTTTTAAACAGTCTTAGTGATCCACATAAAACATAACGTGCGTAAAAGGGAAAAAATAGAAAATGATGGAAAAAACAATGATTCATTTCCAAGAAATTGAGAGTTGAAAATTTGTACACACAATGTAATTTGTTTTAGATTTTGGACATGACTCAATACACAATACTCAATCTAAATTTTTAGAGCTGCTACTTTCCAAATTTCCAACACGTGAATTATACTGATGCCATCTCAAACCAGTAGTCATTTCAATGACATCATCATTATAAAATGATCACAACTTGTGAACGCACTTTTGACTTTACTAATTTCAACCAGTTTCCGGTTTATACATCTTGTTAATTATCATTACATTTTTTATTAATTTAGTGGTAGGAAATAGACGTCATGTCTATGGTTTTGGAAATATCATTATTACATTTTTTCATTCCAATTTTATACTTGTGTCTTGTGACTTGGGGCAACATTGAACATTCAATAATTTAAAGAGTTCCTTATTCCATTATTCCATTATTTGATATCCAATAATGAAGGTACCGCCACCCGGTATGTGTTGGATTCATAAATAGAAAATAGAGTAAATTAATTACAAGGATAAGTTCCGTCCTCCAGCTATTTTTGGGTTTGAAATTTGAAAGGGTGGAAAATCAGGAAAATGGAAACAAGAAGGAATCAAGAGAAAACAGTCTCTTACGCACATGAACATTTACATATTATATACTTGTATGTATATAATAATAAGTATAGGTAGGAAATTTTTTTAATTAATTTCGGAAGTAGCCTTAAAAACTTGAAACAATTCAATTTTACAAGTGTGTGCATTAGTAGTTGTACTTTATTCAGAATTCAGCATTCACAATGCATTTACTAAAATTTCAAAAATGTGTGTGAAACTAGAAACTTGACGGAGAAACCAGCAGAAGCTTCAGTACCAGTGCCAGTGCCAGTGGAAAATCAAGATAGCGAAAAAGTTATTGGAGCATATGGGATGTGCGATGCTGGTCCTGTAAGCTACAATCCAAAGGGGTACTTAAAAAGATAGAATGTGGAAATTAATTCCGCGAGAGCTGTTTGCATACACATCAGTAAGAGCAAAAGTAAGAGTAACAGTTTCAGTATCAGTGCAGTTCATCTCGTCCTCTGTCCTCCGTCGTCTGTGGTTGGGTGTTGGGTGTTGTGTGCAGTTGTGCGATAAGAAAAAGCACATTTCAATTATTTTTAGCACTATTAGTACTATTACCACATCCATATATCATATATCATATGCCCTATACCAAATACCGTATACCAGATGTACCTAAGTACTTTGAGCTTTCTCCACGTTCTATGTACAATGTACAATGCACAATGTAAGACGTACTTACCTACGAATTGTACACATAGATGTGATGCAATGTGTAGTAATATGTTAAAGTAGCGGTTGAGGTCCCGGATTTTTTACATGCAATATGTAACTTTCACCACAATCCACTCTAAAACCAGGAGCAATTTTACATTTTTATCGTCCTCAAAATTCTTCCATCGTGAATGTCTTCATTTTGTAGGCTGTAGTAAAGAGTCTGGAGTTTAGAGTCTAGGGTCTGGATTGTGGTATGTAATGTCGTGAAAGGGCTTTCAAATTTCACTCAACATTCAACATGACCAAAATTTGGATTCAGATTTTGTGGTCTGTGGCCTGTGGAGTTGAGCTAAATTACCATAGATGCAGAACAAAATGATAAAGTGAATAATGTAATGTATCATGTTATGTCTTTACCATAATTTCAAATTTCAAATGTAGACTCTAGACTCTAGATTCTAGACACTATATTCTAGACACTAGACACTAGGCATTAGACACATTAATATCTTTTGTGCAGGAGGAACATGGTAAATGTGGAGTCGGGAGTCGGGAGTGGGTAAACTTTGAAATGCAGCAGAGTGTCCTCATAATTCATTTAAAATAGGTGCTGGGTCATATACTAATTCAAGTTGAAAATCTAGGCTCTACATTCTAAATTCTACATTCTACGTTCTAGATTCTCTACTTACTTTCATATACAAATCTACTATCTACTATCTACTATCTACTATCTATCCAACCAGTTTCCAGTTTTACTCTGGAAAAGATAAAGATATGTGCAGATGAAGTAGTAAGTATTCAGGGAATTTCACAATTCTAAATGCCAGTGCCAGTGCCAGTGCCAGTCTCAGCTCCAGTGCTCCAGTGACAAGATGTCCAAAACTTATTCAAAGTTCAAAGTGAATCTCCTGTCTCGTTTCTTTATTAAACTCAAGTTAAGTTGGTTCAGCTCGCAGTACTTTCAAATTTAGCCGTGTCCTGTCAAGTCAGGATTTTGGATGTAAAAATGTGCTAAAAGCTAAAACAGAGAATACAGAAGCAGAATAATTCATGTCTTCATGTACATTGTACATTATACATTGTACATTATACATGTAATTTACATGAAAGTCGACTACAGACTGCAGGATGCACTAGCCTACTATTTCATCTACTCCTCCAAAATTTATACATTATACACTGCCACTGTACAGCCAAACGAGAAGATTTGCAGCATGCAATATGTAACCTAAATAAAAATTTGCATAATATTATGCATGCACTATGGTCTATGGTGTATCAAGCATTCAGCAAAGAAACATGCTAATTATTATGCATAATGAAATATGTACAGATATGTACATAATTAATTGAATCAGCTTCACTCACATTCATTCACATCCTCTCATCTCTCCCTCCCTCATCTTTACCTCCAACCTCAACTTATGAAACAACCTACTCCGCTCTTTCACGTTACTTGGAAATTTGGAAATTCTGTGGGTGAAAAGATTTGACTTACGTAGAATCAAGAATCTAGAATCTGGAACCTGCAAAATACATTGCTAATTTCCCTAAAAAATGTGAGAAAACCCGAGTTTATTTTTTCTCAGTATCAAGTATCAAGGCAAAAAACAAACAGTTGACTTTTGGAAAATTCTTTCTTTTACCGAACATTTCTTGTTTTTTTGCACCTTTTCACCATGAGTTTTGTCTGTTCAAAGTTCTAAGACGTATTTTTGCGGGGGTTGGTCCCCGGCCCAATCATCGTTCACTGGTACCATCTGCCGTTTATCTTTCCTTTTCCCTTAGATTTGGATTTAAAACCGGCCATTGCATTCCATTAAATTGTAATTGGATTATAGGATAATTTACACTTGAAATTGTGACAAAAAAAGTGTCTTGAAAATCATCCCACGCAACAACTACATACATACATCTCCTTGAAGCTTGAATACTAATGTCGACGCATGGAACATGGAACTAAAATAATTACCGAGTGTTACCAAGCACACGGAATTCTACATTTTACAGCCTACGTACAAAACGAGAAAGATGTTGAGCAAACTGAAAAATAATTTAACATTTTCTTCACATTCTCCAATTTCCATTTCTTCCCATTGAATTTTGCACAGAATCTAGAATCTAGAATCTAGAACCTAGAACCTAGAACCACATGTATGAATATGCACAATGCCCACACACACACACATTACACAACCAGGAGAAAGTTCCAAAGTTGCGAATTCTCAGTTCTCTATTCTCTAGACATGCAATCTGTGTCTGTGTTTGGAATGTGGAGTATGAAATAGACTCTCTCGAGTCTCTGTAGAGTTGGCAGAACCAGAAACAAAACAGAAAGAGTGGATGGCGGAAAAACTCAAGAGAGAATTAAGAAAGGAACATCTGAGTTTTACATTTTGCATACATTCCTCCATCCTCCTTTTTCCTTCCTCCTCCATTCCATTCCATAAAAAGTCACACACAGACTCTTGAAACTAACTGGGAAACTGAAGGCTGAACACTGAATATCCATGTATTTTGTACACTGTAAACTGCACAGATATTTCTGCTGGGAAGAAAGAAAGGGAATGCAAGAAAGGGAAAAGACAATTGAGAAATGCGAAATGGTTTTGGTATTACGACTCTTTCTTTTATTGTCTAGGAATTTGGAATTTGCACTTTTACTCCACTGACGGTTTTTCCTTCTTCTCTTTAGAGTTTCCAGAGTTTCCAGAGTTTCTATGTAGTTTTGAGAAGCCAAGTAAAGTATAAAAACGGGAAATCTGCGACTTGAAGATGTTTTTGTAACGACCAAGATTAAACTGACGACTGTCGAGTTTAGAGTGTAGAGGATAGGGAATAGGCAAAGGAGAAGGGAGAATGCGGAATGGTGTATCTATAATCCATATACAATACAATATACACTACACAGTATACACAACGGGAATAAAAGCAAGAAAAAGAATAAAGAGAAGAAAGATTTAATGGATTCCTGCCAAAAAATCAGAGGGACTCGAAACTCCAAATCTAGGAAAAAATTGGAACCTCTCTTTTTTTGGAATGTTCTTGTGGATTCTGGAGGGAAAATAAATGGTGGAAAGTCATCTGGATTCTGGATGAGCATGAAGAATATTATAATACGAATATTATAGAATATACGTAAATATGAACCAGAACATTTTGTTTTTATTTAACGCTCCAAATGACATAATCACTGCTCATTGTTTTAGAATATCTCGAGTTTCGAGTTTCGAGCTTCGAGACGAGTTGGAGTAAAGTTTTTTCCTCGAGGATTTGGCGAAAAGGGACCACAAAAACAAATGCAACCAAAATTGAAACCAAAAAGGAGATGGAGTTGATGATTATAATAATAATAATAATAAGACGTATAAATATTAAGTATGAAAAATACATGTACATTTTTTTATATGCAGAAAGCAGTGAGGAGTGAGGATTGCGCATTTTCATGACCAATGGATATATATGAAAAGGCACTGTATATATTGTTTCACTTGTAATTTGTCAATTTATTATCCAACTTGTGGTTGTTTTTGGTTTTGGTTTTGGTTGTTAGTGCTTAAAGAAAGCCAAAGAGAAAGAGAACCAGACTAAATATCTACTGTCTAAATTTGTGTCGTAGATACGATATCGGCGAGACAATGATAGAAATTTCATATAATATATAAAACATACTTTATACTTTATTCTTTGTACATTTTACGTGCAATGCATACAAATCAAAATCTGAATCCGAATCCGAATGTAGTTCAGCTGTGGAGAAAGCATGAAAGAAGGGAGAAAATGACTCGGGATTTGAAGCGAGAAAACAGTGTGATTCAATGGAGAATGGAGACAAAAGGGAGTACAAAAGATAATAGTTGGCACAATTTTCAGGTCCAGCTACAGCTGTTTTGTTATAATTAGATGTGCAGATAAAAGTTGTAGGAGAAGCTGAAATCATCATCATCATCATCATCATGTTGATATCACAATTTCATTTTACGCCTTACGTTGATAATGGACAATGGACAATGGACAATGGTCAACACAATGCAGAGTACGACTGAGTGGAATTATTGTAATGGTGAATTCCCCTTTTTGTTATGATACTTTGAGCATTGAGCATTGAGCATTGAGCATTTGACATAAATCATTATAATCCACAAAGTTTGACAATAGTTCGTACTTTGTGGACAGGACATTAAATGAGAGAAGTTGGAATTTCCATTTCCATTTCCAATTTTCCCATTTCCTGGTTTCCGATTACACATTACAGATTACAGATTACGGATTGAGGAAAATCAATCAATACATTATAAAGCATTTAAAGTTTACAGCATGTAGTTTGTAGATATAATAATGTGGAGCTTGCAGATTGTAGACTGTAGATTCTGGATACTTTATAACGAGAAGGACGAGTTTAGTAGAAGGATTGTGAAGCGGGAAATGGGGAAACGGAATCGCTCGCCGTTTGACTTTCGACTTTCGGCATTCGACTTGTAAAATCATAGATATCACAATTCACAATCCATCCCTTTCCACATGAACTCATCTCTTGCTCTCCACCACTTTCTGGATTTCCATTCTCAATTCTCAATCTCCTTCCCTATTATTGCCTTCCCTTTTGGTCGCTGCTCCTAAAGAAGTGAAAGGAAGAGGGAAGAGGGAAGAGAGAAAAGAGAAAAGCTGGGTTAGACGGAACAGGGACAATTTCAAATTCCACAACGTAAAAGGAACAAACTTCCAAACTTCCTCATCTATTATATATTATATATTATGTATTATGTAATGCTGAGTTTGACAATAGGAAACCCTTGAAATATTGAATAGAATCAAATGGCAAATGGAAAATTGTAAATGGTAAATGGCTGAGACAGATAGAAAAAATAGAGAGAGCGGGTGAAAAAAACGATCCATTTCTAAATTTAACTCAACAAGCCAGAATTCACAGTTCACATTTTAGATTCTAGTTTCTAGTTATTTTCTACTGGATTCTGAATTCTAATTTCTAATTCAAGTTTTCCTTCAAATTCAAATTCAAACTTGAATTATTTCCTCTTTTTATATTTTCTTGATATTTTCTTTCCTTTCAGCTTGACTCAGAATTCCAAGAAATTCCAAGAAGATGCAAAAATCCCAAAAACATATTTAAAACTTTTTTCTTTCAAATATTTACTGACATGAAAATTTCCTGTTGCTCAAAACTCAAACTGTTGTAAAAAGTTGGATTTGACTTGTTAGAAGTTGGAAGCTGGAGTTTGTAAATTTTTAATCTGCGTTTGAAATGAAAGCATAGAAAAGGATTAAGGATGAACTGAATTCATACTGCATTCATACACATAAAAGAATTAGGATTAAGATTACAAAATGTTGTACACTGTCTGTAGACTGTACACTGTACACTGTGCAGTGTACAGATATGCCTACTAGTTATGTGTAATATGGGAGGAAAATCACTACAAAAGTACCTATAAAAATGGTAAAAATTGATTCAAATCCCTAAAAGCACGTATGCATACAATACATACAACATACAATATAAAATCATATAAAACATAGATTGAACAAGAATCCTTAAGGAGAATTCTGAATGTGAAATTTGAAATGGATGAAACTGAAAGCATGACTACATGTACAATGTACAGTGTAGAATGTACACCATACACAGAAATTTGTGTGCATAATCCATCAAGTCATTTGTAAAAGTGATGAAGTTACTCTATTCCACTATTCCTCTAGTATCTAGTCTCTAGTTTGAATATTTCCTCCTGTTTTTCCACTAACAACTAACAAGGAGCATTATCCAACACTCAGCTCAGCTCAGCTCAGAGCTCAGAACGGAGAATTGAGACTTGAGAACTGAGAAGGCAGATAGATACTGGCTTTTTACATACTTTTTAGCTTTCAAGCTTCCAAGCTTTGAAAGATAATAAAACTGAGAACAGAGTTTATAAAACATAGAGCGAGATAAAGATAGTGAGAGAGTTCACATGAGGAAGAACGTGAAATTTTCCCCAAAGAAATATCATCAATCTTTAATTGCGTTGAGAAAAATGAGATGGAAAAAATGGAAAAAGTCATGTGCGGATTCTCTAGCGTTCATGCTCTTTTTCCTTTCTTCATGCTCCATGTTCTACGTCCTACTGTGCTCTGTTGCTGCTCTACTAGACACTATTTTATCTACAGTCTACACTCTACAGTCTACAGTCTACAGATGCAGACAGACCACGGGAGAAAAGTTGGAAGTTAGAACCACTTTCAACTTCCCACACACTGCACTCTCTCTGCTCTCGAGATTCTAGACTCTAGACTCTAGACTGTAGACTGTAGACTCTGGATTCCATTTCCACTCCCGTCAGCATCAACATCAACATCATCATCATTTTCTTCTCCTTTCTCCAGTCTCGAGTCTAGAGGCTAGAGTCTCCAGCAGAACACACATTCCATGATATCACAAGAGAAGTGGAAGATGAGTAAAGTGTGCAAAAAATTCCCGAGGTTTTTATATCCTTCCTCTTGCCCCTCTAGTTTCCAGTTTCTAGTCAACTACCCATGTCTTATGTGTACTGCCTACTCCTTACCAGCCTGTTTTAGACATTATACTGTATTTTGTGGTTGGTTTGGTTTGGTTGTGTTTGGTGTGATGAGATATGAGATGTGATGTGATATGATGCTTCTATCTGTTTTTCTAGCTAAGTTTTTATAACTCTTTTTCATTTGAATAATACGGAATGATGAGAGTGCCAGTGTGACAATAAAAGCACGGGGAAGGGAATCATTTTCCTTTATCACAGTGCAAAAACAACGAGGCACAATCCAGCCGACTGTTGACTGTTGACTGTAGAGTGTAGAGTGTCGAGTGTAGACTGTTGACAGGAATGAGTTTTTGAATGCATGTCATGATCTTGTTTGATAAAAATATCCAAATACCAAACACTAATGCAGATATGGTATATGTTATATGGTATATTATAGACTATAAGCATAAATGAGCAAACACATAATAATAATCATCATAGTCATAAAATAATAGTAGTACTTTTTTACAATCAGAAAAAACATGATAAGCTCGAGACTCGAGAAAAAAGATTCAACTGCAATCTAAAATCTGCACAATCCATTGGGTTTTGAGATTGGGATTTTGGATTTTGGATTACAAAATTTAATTATTTGAATCACTGCCCAATTTTGAATTTTCAAAAATTATGATCCTTGTTCCTTCTCTTGCGATTAAAGTTATAGACAATGCTTGTTATAAATACCTGTAATGTCAAATGCCCACGTGTTTTTGCTTAAAGTTTTAATGGATTTCCCGTAAACCTGGGTAGAAGAAAACATACGAAGATAAAAGACGCAATCCTCGTAAGAATAATAATAGAAATAGAAAAGCAATACAGTTTATGCACTTCAAATGGGAGATGCGAAATATTCATGCAATAGTGAGTAAAATGAGGAACAAACTGAAGGCTGTGGTCTGAGTTTATTGATGTAAGACGGAGTAAATCTGGGATCTTGCTCTGGTTATTTCAGATGGACACTTTGGTGCAGGAGAGTGACATGAACAAGTAAATAGAATTCGTGACCTCCGTCTGTTTCTGTTTCTGGTTCTGGATCTGGACACTTTGGACTCTCTAAACTCTAAACCCGACCATGCAAACCTGACCCAACCGCACAGCACAGCACCACACCAGACCAGATTCCAAATCCTGGATTTAGATTTGAATAAGGACAAGCCAGAAAAAATAAACAGGAAAAGAGAGAGAAAAGTGCTGATGCTCACATTTACTCTTTTCCCTTAACATTTGATTCTTTGATTCAAATTCCAAGTCTATTTGTGAACCACGTTCTATGTACCTTTCAATGTACAATGTACACGGTGCCATGAGCATTGAGCATTGAGTATACTGCACATGGTGGAGAATGTAGAAATAAGCAATCGTCCCTCGGGTTCAGATTATCATATTTCTGTTGACTTAATCGTGTGCCCGCAGTGTACACTTCCAGATACTAGATACTAGATACAACCCAAAGTCTAGAGTCTACAGTCTACAGTCTTCAGCCTGCATCTACTTGTATATTTAAAGAATGCAGTGTGCAGTCTAAAAGGTTACAGAGTCAAAACCAATGTATCCACAAAGTACAGTGTAGAATGTAGAGTGTAGAGAAAAATCAGAAGAACACTAAACACATAAAAACCAAAAGGCAAGACAGTTTTTTACACTAAAATCAGAAAATCACAAGAATCCCGAGTCCGGAATCCGGAATCCAGAATCTAGAATCTTGAGCCTAGAATTTAGAATTTGGAGTTTAGAGTTTGGAGCTTGGAATTTGGAAAACATGAATGGAGAAAAATAAACAAGAGAGTAAAAACAAAAGCAGCTGGGTACAAATACAAATTTGCACGTCCTGCGTCTTTGTGTTTTGTGTTGTTCTTTGTTCTGTATCTTTGATGTTCGACTGTAATTTATTGTACAATTTACAAGCAAGATAAAAATCAGACCTTTCCTATTAAAAACATTCAGGTTTGTCAAGCATTCAGCATTCACTATAGGGTCTGACATTGGACATTGGACGTTGGACGCTGGACAAAACGAGAAACATTTCGTTGGGATGCTGCTGAGGGATAAAAATCATGAGGTCAATCAGTCTGAATTCTGAATTCTGAATTTAAGAATTGGAAGGAGATGATAATATTTCATATTTTTTAGTACCTATTTTACCTCTATTACGCATTATTATTTGTCTATATCATGAAATGCATGATGCTAATATATATGAAAACGTCACAGTAAGTAAAATGTACTGTACATTGTACATAAATAGTGCTGTGAAAAATGCATTGTAAGTATGAACAGTGTGTAGTGTATTTTAAAGTGTAAATTGTATCAGTTTATCTTGTATTATGAATTGTGAATCGCGCATTTGTCTGGCTATTATCATCATGTTTAGCGATGGAATAAATTGTAATATGTCACATGTACATCTACAATCCATCTACAACCTACAGTTACTGTCGAGTGTCTACTTTTTTCTTTTTACTAAAGAACATGCAATAATGATGAGCATCTCGTCTCTGTTACAAAAAGTAAAAGTAAAGGCTTTTCCCTTTCTTTACCTTTCCGTCTTTTAGTCTCTCTTCTTGCTCGTGGAAAATCCCACAAACCTCTAGAACTCTAGACTCGAGACCGTCTAGGACTCTAAAAGAGGATGGAATGCATAATACATAACACACAAACACACATTGAATGATATTAACATCCACCATCTACAGTAGCTTGAACTACAATGCACAATACAAATGTGTATGTGTATTAGGTATTAGTACTTGGGAAAGAACCGCACTTTGGGTGAACGGTGAATGTATGTTGTATGTACATTGTACATGTACGAAATTAGATTGCATTAGATTGGATTGGATTGGATTGCCTCCTCTTTAGGATTGGGTCGTTTTGGCGTGATGTTGTAATTTAGCCAAGTTCTATGGTAGCCCTTGAACCCTTTGGAGACCTGTGAATATTGAACATCCTCTTAACGCCCAGCATTATGCCAGCCCAGTCCACACCACACCAAACCACACTTTCCCTTTTTCAATGAAGTTAAAGAGAAAGAAAGTACGTGTCTTTTTTTATTCCGTCGTATCTAGTATCTATAGATATATACTTGGATATACATAATACATAATACAGCCGCTTCTGCTTGCTTTTTTCTCTGTCTAACAGTAAGTACATGTAAAATATATGTTGAAATAGCAAGAAGAATGTGCACCTTTTTTTAATAAAATCCTACAAGCTTACACTCAACACTCTATACTCACTCGCATGTAAATTCTCATTGCAACTCCCGTTTCAGTTCCAGTTCCAGCTCATTCCAACTTTTTCTAATGTCTAATGCACATTTGAACATATGCACATAAAAATCCACATATGTAAAATATACATATACATATTTACTACGTAGCATTCTATTTTCCCTGTACAGCTAGCATGTACAAAAAGTAGAGAGTAGAGATAGGACAACAATATAACTACTACTATTATTCCATGTTGTATTACAATATGCCAGGTCTACATTCTACATACACATTACACAAGATACATGACACATACAGCTGTAGTCGTGCTGGAAACTGGAAACTCATACTATTACTCTTTAGTACAAGTTGAATCGGGATCGGAACTGGCATTCGAGAACAGAATGAGAGTTAACGCATGTCCAAAGGAAAAGGACCCCAAGATTGTATACTGTATACTGTTCAGTGTATAATGTATAATGTACAATGTAGATTGTATACTGTATGCGATATGATATTTCAATGTGTGTGTGGCCTGTGTATTAATATGTGTACTGTATACTGTATATGCATAACGGGAGAAAACTGCTGGTACAAAATTGATAGCAATATGTATAAATACATAGAGTAGACATACATCTCTGTCTACTCTCTATATTAATATACTATATCAAACTATATGCAGTATACATCCATATAGTTTCCCTAGCAACTCAGCGCAGCCGAGTCACAACAAGTATGTATGTAAAGCAGGGAAGCAGGGAAGCAGAGAAAGAAGCAGGCAGGCAGGCAAGCGAAGCAGAAGAAAAAGAAGGAGAAGGAGAGAAAAAGACACGTAAAACTACGACCAGGACTACGACTAGAAATGAAAGAGGAGGAAAGGACTTTTACACTCTTCTACTGCCTACAGTCTACTCTCTACAGTCTACTCTGTCTGGCATACTACGCCGAAACCGAACAGAACTGAACGAAACTGCACTGCACATTCACATGTAGAATGAGAAGGAGGAAGGCATTTAATATCCATACCAATATCACCATCCATCTACTCTGAACCTGGGTGTCTCTGTCTCTGTCTCTGTGTATGGGGAATGGGGAATGGGAATGGAGAATATATGAGAAATATAATATATATGACGAGATCCACAGCCAGCACCAGAACCAGAACCAGCACATGGAGAAATGAGAAATGAATTGCTCCTGCCTCAGCTCAGCTCAGTTCAGTTCTCTCTCGCTCTCTGCCTATTCCCTGTGACGACTCCAACTTGCTATATTTTCCGTTCCCAAACCAACACACACAGAACAGAACAGAAAAGAACAGAGGAAGAGGAGCTGGAGAGATAGATAGTCGAGCAGAGAGTAGAGTAGAGTTAGCAGGAGGCAACTCTGAAAAATACCTTCTATCTTTCACTTTCACTCGCTCAGTCGCTCACTCTCTTTGCAACAGGACGAGAATAACGACGACGACCTAACTCTCTCCTTTTCTAGCGTCTAGTCGTGTAATACCTTCAACCCATTCCAGATCCAATTCCAATTCCAGCTCCAGCTTTAACCTCCAACTCCAATTTCAGTTCAGCTCAGCTCAGTTTAGTTCCAAAAACCAGTTGCCAGTTGATGATGGATCCTGTTCCACACAATACGTGTAGAAACTGTAGGCTGTAGACTCTAGACTTCTACAGTAGAATGGGAAAATCGAACGGCGGAGGGAAATAAGCCGATGCTCGGCTCCTTCAGATCAGGAACAAAACAGTGAGTTGAGAAATTGAGGAGCAGAACAGAGCAGATCAAGTACGGACTACCCAATAAATGTCCTAATCGTCATAATACAAATAATCTCTTACATTGACTTTCCTCCTGTACTTTCACTTAAAGTTTTACCTTGAGAATAAATCCATCATTTGTCACCCAAAATCCATCCAAACCTCTGAGCCTCTAAACATCCAATTTAACAATGAACAAGGACATTTGACATTTGACACACCGACTTATTTTTACCACTACTCTCTTCATCCTCTGTACTTTTTGTGTCAACCCGGATTATCCCTCTAAATTCTAAATGTTTTTATCGCCTACAAAAATATCCTACAAGAAAAGTGTAACAGCGTAAAAGTGTAGTGAAATTAAAAGAGTGACAAGTGACAGTGAAAACTATTACAAGATGAAGACATAGAAGAAAAGTTTGATTATATTTTTAGTCTGTAGTAAAGTGTACAGTGTAGAGTGTAGACTGTAGTTTGAGTTTTGTGGTGTCGGTAACATCCCATTTATACATATTTTTCTACAACAAAAAAACGAAAAAAAAAAAAACTTAAATAGACAGTGGAATGCTGGACATTCAAAATCTGAAACCAAAACCAAAACCAATTTTTTAGTGAAAACTTTCCGTTGAGCATTGAGCATTCAATGAGGTTGCATTTGTGTCGTATCACATTTCATCATCATCATCATTATCATCAGTAGCAGCATCAAGGAACCGAGTTTATTAAAGTAATGACTGCGGTTTCTTCCTCCCCACTTTTAAGTTTATCTGTATCTGTATACAGTTTTTCTCTTGAATTGTCTTTTACATATGTGTGTACATGTGCTGTCTATTTTCATTTCCTCTTTCATTCTTTTACCTTGGACTTGGAGTGGTGGATCTTGGTCTCACATCTCGCATCTTGGTCTAAGAGTTTTTTGGATATAGATCCTCAATAGGATTAGTTATACCTAGAAGTAGAAGGTAGAAGGTAGAAAGCTTCACACGATTTTCCCCTTCCCTGCCCTTTGTTCTTCAAAGGTATACAAACAATTTTAAACGGAAGAAAAGAGTGAATCTAGACTCTAGACTCTAGACTCTAGAATCTACAGTCTAGAGTCTAGAGTATAGAATCTACAGTTTAGAATGTAGGATTGTGAATCTAGTAGGTAGAAAGTAGAAAGCGTAAGGTAGGGCAAAATAAATGAGAGAGGGGAAATGGTTGTGCGAGTTTGGAATTTCTATTTGAACATGGAACATGGAAGACGAAGAGTAGAGAGTGGAGTATCAGAGTATTAGAGTCGACAGGACATTCGTCCCGAACCAACACACACACTCACTCACATATATACACAAATACCACATACACATGAAAGTGAGAGTACCTGGTGCCTGGTCACATATACGAATATACGAACATACCATAATAATATATATCTACACTGTACACTGTACGCTGTACACAAGACAATATTATTTATACGGTATAGTGGAAGTGAAACGGGAGAATAAAATGAGATGGCCGCAGTATAAAGTATAATGTAGCTGTATTTGTATATGTATAATGATGATAAGGGGTGACGGTAGAAATGAAAGAGAGAAATGCAAAAAGTGAACCCGCATCAATACTCTAGAATCTAGACTCTAGGCTCGTAATGTATATAGTATGTATAGTATAGAGTATAGAGTATATAGCGAGTGACTACACAATACACAAGAAACGGGAAATAAGAAAAGGACAGAAAGAAAAAAATAGGAGAAAAAGGAAAAGTAAAGTAAAGTGTTTACTCCAAAACTCTCTACTCTCTACTCATCTTCCTCACCGTTTACCGTCTTGGATCTTGGAGCTTGGGTTTCTGGATTTCTCCAGTTCTCCAATTCTCCAATTCTCCAATTCTGCGATTCTCCGATTCTCCCATTTCTTCACTTCTCTACTCGACTGTATTGGTTGAAAGGAAACTTTGAGCCAATTTCCGCATCTTCAATATCCGTCAGGATTAAGATGGAAAATGCACGGTGTATTTCGTACATGTGTGCACAATGTACACTGTACACTGTACAATGTAGAGCGTACAGTGTACAGTCTACAGTCTACAATCACACTGTAATATAATACATACATAATAGTTTCTTATCATTATTTGGTGACAGGCGTGAGAAAGGAAGAATGGGAGAAAAGTAAAAGGAAGGTTCAAGTGAGCACAAGAAATGTATAAAATGTCATAATAGTTGTCATTCCAAACATAAACTTTTAAGGTTTAACTCCGATTTCAAATAATCCTCACTTTGTTGTTTACGATCACCTGCTACTGCTACTGCTGTTTGTACTGCTGTTGGTTCTTGTTGTTGTTGTTGTTGGTACTGGTAATACTTGTTTATTTATGCACGTCTGTCTGTATGTTATATGTACATGTATTATGCATTATGCATTATGTATGTATGCACAATATACGCAGTTAGACAACCTACGCAAAAAGTGGAGGTACCAGGAGGAATTTATTTATTATGGTGTCACCAGGAAGAAAAAACGAAAACGACGCAATATATTACAAAAATACCAATACCAATTGCAGTACCCGTATCAGTATCAGGATTCAGGATCAACATGAACATCAATATTAACTTTAGTCCAATTCCAACTCTACAAGTTTTATCTATAGAATTCTGAAATGAGTGTAAACTTTACCATTTCCTCTTCCAGTTCACTATAATATATATTATATCTTCTACATTGTACATTGAAAGTAGAAAGATAACAGATAACAGATACGTCATGCGTTCATATTAAGAGAAATCCAGAGTCCAGAATCTAGAGTTTGTGAGTTCAAATTTACTTGTTTATTTACCTTGTATTAAAATACTGTAGAATTTCATCGACCTACACATTCTGCATGTGTAACGCTTTTTTATGGGTACGTAATGTTATAAATTATAATACGTAATACTATTTGCTATTTTTGCATTAGTGCAACCTACATTGTACATACCGGTATAGCCAAAGAAAAGAAAAGAGAAAGAGAAGGAGAAAACGGGAATGAACAACAAAGGGAAAATTTTTCCACAGGATTTTATTTACGCCATTTTCTTTCATTCTACTTTTTCTATTTCATTTTCATTTTGCCTGCCTTATTTTATTTTCCCATCCTTTTCCGATTTCCTAGTTTGTATTTCTTTTTATCCTGATATATTGTACTGTATTGTATGAAGTATGGAGAATGGAGAATGGAGTATGGACATTTATGTTGAATCTTTTCCCCTTTAAGTCTCACTCTCACTGTCATTCGCATTCTCATTCTCATTCTCATTCTCATTCTTACTTTCATTCGCTCCTCGGGCCATTATTCATGGGGTATTTTGTGTGCCGGCGACATTTTTATTGAGTATTTTCCTCATTTTTGATTTTTCTTTTCCCCTTCTACTCAACATTGTGCCTACAATGTACACTGTACACTGTACAATTGACGCTGTACATTGGACAAAATACACAAATAAAATTTAAATTCCAAGTGACAAAGTACATATCAATTTTAGGTCTAAATTCTAGATTCTAGATTCTAGAGTCTAGAGTCTCGAGAATATAAAGTGCACACTGAAAATACTTGCAGTTTCAAATACTCATGGATCATACATGATGGAGAATGGATAATGGAGTTTACAATATTTAATTTCCGTGCATTTTTAAAAAATTCTTAATTTACTGGAATTTATCGTGCCATTTTATTTATCTTGAATTTTCAATTCTCAACAATACTGTTTAATGTTGTATAATAGTCAAAGTTGCATCAAAGTTCAAAATGCACAGGTAATTTGTATGTAGGTGATGATGAAAATATGTATAATACAGAAATAATGGATAATGGATTTTGTAAATTGAATTAAAGCCTTTATAATTTGGGATTTGAGCTTCAATGAGATGATGACTCACAAGAGATCAGAGGATAGAGCAGATGGATTAATAAATAAATAAACAATCATTCAGAGCGACAGACTCCAGATTTTTGATATTGAGATAGCAGGAACAGGATGCATATGCCATGTGTTGTGTTTTGTTGTATTGTGTTTTGTGTGATGGTGTTTGTCTCTGTTTCTGTCTCTGTTTTGTTTGTGTATGAGTATCGATCTTTCGCTCTGCCCGGTAATCGACGACCGAGTCCCAGTATAATAAATTGTGTACATGTGTGTGTGTGTGTGTTTGGTGTGTGCGGGTCTAAACTCTAACCGTTTCCATTGCCATTTGTACACATATTCAAAATGTAGGGACATGAAGTAAACACCAGTCTGTTTGCTGTACATTGTACATTGTATTCCCAGTCCGTATGCAGTGTATTTTTTGGTTTACTTCCTGATGTTTTGGTAGACTATATATTTAAGTACTACTCTACGGTCTTGACTATAGATTGTAGTTGATATGAGACGCCCAGAGCACAGACATTGTTGTGTACATTGTGCATTGTACATTTTACATTGTACATCATACAGTGTCGGTTGCTTTTACAATTTCACGTTGTATAAATTGAATTGAGTTGAGTTGAGTTTTGAGTTGAGTCAAGTCGAATCCAGTTGAGAAGCAAGTCCTCAATGGAACATCAAGGAATGGAATGGAATAAAGTTGACTTGACTTGAAAGTTGAACATGATGTAGAATGTAGGGAAAGTAAACTCTTATGCTCTCTCTCCTTATTATTTCTCCTTGGAGAATTTCTCTTGAAGGAGGAAGGAGGGGAAAGACGGGAAAGTAGAAAGTAACAAGTACAAAGTATCTAGAAAAGGACAAGAATCGGAATAGGAATAGGAACAAGAGGAAAAACAAGAACAAACGACATGTCATATATCCAGATGCAGATTATTATTCTTATTATTCCCATTCCTGTCACTTTCATTTTCATCCACTCTCCAATCTCCCCTGCTCCGTAGAATGTGGAATATACAAAATTTAACATGTAAAACGCACAACGTATAAAGTATACAGTAGAAAGTCTGCTACAAAGTATGAAATGATGATCATGACTCGTGACCAAAAAACGACAGATAGAAATTGTCTCACTGCACAAAAGCAAGGAGAAAAAACACAGTGCAGCATTTGCATCCCTATGTTTTTGGTTATACCTAAATATTTTACAAATGTGGAAACTGGATTCGATTCCTTTTGAGTTTTAGGTTTTTTTTTCATGCGCATGAAAATGTAAAAGCAGACTTTAGGCTCGCGATTCGAGATTCTAGATTCTAAAAATTGACAAAAATCATTTTTCAGCGTACAATATTTAGACACAAATTGAAAAGGCTCGTATGAAAATCAGACATCAGACATAAAATAAAAATCAATGGTAATAAATACATACATATTTGATTGCATATTGTTTGTGAATTGGGATTCGGAATTAAATTGCATTCCAAATTCCATATTCCGCCCTCCATTAATTTATCCTCTTGATTTTTAACTCTTGCTGTCAGCTCTAGTTTTTACATCTCTGTGATTTGATCTGCACTGATCATTGCTGAATGCTGAATAAAGTGAGTAAGTATGTACATTGTACAATGTACTTTCAAACGGTTTTCATTTTAATTAGTGTGCAAAATTTGAGTATTTAGTATTTACACAGGAAAGAAGAAAGAACAAAGTCTCTTTCAAGTACTGCTACACTCTTTGAAATTCCATCCTACAGAATTCAGGATGCAAAATCAGCTTTTTAATTAACGCTGTCTGCTGGCTGTTCTAAGTTCTAAATGTCATGAGTCGTGAGTTGTGAGTCGTGAGTCGTGATCCTAAGAAGTCGTAATTTTACTTGACTTTCACTACCCTTTGACTCATCACTCAACTTTCATCACTCATCACTCGTCATTGAATATTAAATTCTGCATAAAGAGGCTTATCATTCTTTTGATTAATAATAATAATAATAATAATCATTATTACTATTAATTAATCAAGAACCAAGACAGTCGTAAAAGTATTAAATGAAGAATGTAAAGAGTAGAGATCCTCTTTGAAAATTTTAGAAAAGACAAGATCATTAATATCACTAATAATTAAATATTATTTTAAATTTTAAATTAATGTCTTTCTATTTCTTTTCAGATTTTCTCCATTCTCAATTCAATTCTCAACCCTGGATCATCGAGCTGAATACAAATCTAAAATCTAAAATATACAATCTAGGAGCCTACATTCTACGTGCTACGCTCTACAGTCCGCAATCCACAATAAAATGAAAACAGCATTCAACATTGAGAAGAAAAAGGGAGTGACGTAGTTTGTGTGTATTTCTATGTGTTTTTGTGTGTAAATATCAGTAAAAGAAAAAGTGAATAGAAGAGGAAAATAGTGAAAAGTGAAAAGAAAGAAAGGAAACCTTTTAGAATCTAGAATCTAGAATCTAGAATCCTCCGGTCCTAAAATAAACGGACTAGTGAAACCCAAAAGTTTTTCTCGTATGTAGTTACAGCTCACAAAGTATATGTGTAGTTTGTGAGAGAGAATTGATTTTCTTTTTATTTCATTTCATTTCATTGATTGAAAATTGAAAATTGTCTGAGACTCAAAACTCAAAACCAGATTGAAACTACCGAGAGTTGAGAGTTGAGACGGGTTCAGTGAGTCCGCCTCAGTTCCTCACTCAGTTGAAGTATTTTGGCAAATAAAATAGCGAAGAAAAACCAAAAGGAAAAGGAAAAGAGTAGAGAGACAGTCAAATAATTCAAGAGTAGAGAGAAAAAGACAAACTCCAGACTCTAGACTCTAGACTCTCTTTTCTCTTTTCCAGTGTAGAAAATGTCTGCGGCCACACCAGGGAGTCTTGGAGTTGAAATGAATTCTGACGGGAGAGAAAGTGTGAGTGAAAGTTTAGAGAGTGGAAGTCAAAATCAGAATTTAAATCCTAATCCAAATAATGCGGGTGCTGGTGCTACTCCAGCAAGTCAAACTGGGACAGAAATTCAAGTTGAGACTGAAACTACATTAAATGTACAAGTTGAATCTTGTTCTGCTGGTGGGGCCGGAACTGAAGCTGGAACCGGAGTCATCCTCACAGGTCCATCCTACCCTCCCCCGTCTTCCTCGGCCAAAAAATACGAGATGGTGAGTGCGGACACTGGAATAGGACTTGGAAGTAGTGGGGACATTGAGGGGGAAATGGAAATGGAGGAGTATTCCGAGGACGACACGGAAGTCTCCTCCGAGGCGATTGTGGATGACATTGAACTTATTCTAATGCCGGAGGAAGTGGAGGATCTGCCCGACTCGGACATGTCCCCAAAATTAGTAAGAGTAACCGAGCTTAACACTTCCCAAGATTATGATGATGACGGCGGGGATGAACAATTCCTCAAGATGGACGACGACGACGGAGTGGATTATGGAAACGGAGAAAATATTGAACAAGATAATGATAAAGATAATGAGAATGAAGGAGAGGAGGAAGAGCCACAAAGTCAAGATTATGAGGAGGAAGATGAGTCGACAACGGAGAATGGTCGACGTCGAGGTTCCATTTCATCCGCTGGAGGAAAAGTCCACAGTGGGGTTCAGACTGATATCACCGCCCTGGAAAAGGATGACTTGGACAATTATGATGATGACGATGACGCCTGTTTCTCAGAACGGTCCGAGCGTTTTGAATGGCGGAGGAGAAAAACTCTGACTTTGACTGGTGTTGGACTGGGTGCTGGTGGTAGAACTGTTGGTGTTGGGGGTGGGGGTGGGAGTGGTAGTGGAAAATTAGTGACTCCTCGTGGAAAGAAATTAAATTGGAAGAGTGAATTGACCCTTTTACCCTCCAAGACAAAAATTGGGTTTGGTGCGTTCGGGAGTAGTGGGATGAATATGATTGGTGGTGGGATGGACAGTTCTATGGGATTTGGAAGTTTCAGCTATGCCAATGCAGGCTACTCTGGTGCTTACAATTACTCCGGAGAGTCCAACTATCAACAGGATCAATACTCATCCAGAGTCGCCAAATTTACAAGTCAAGTAAGCACTCTTTTTTTATTCACATAAAAATTCTAACGATTCTTTCTCCTTCGTAAGTCTTGAGACTTGAGAGCGTTTTGTATATCAGCGGGACTCATAAAAGAATTTATATGAGAAAATAGAACATGTAGATTTTAGATTCTAGATAGTCGGGCTCATTGTGAAATCTAGGAAAAACAAAGAGCATCAACAAATATCTAATCAGAATAACAAGTAACAAACAAAGGACTGCTGTTTGCATTTCATTATTTTAAAAGTTTTCCGTCTCATCTGGAGTCTCGAGTCTGGAATCTGGAATCTGGAATCTCAAGTCCCGAAATTCGAGTGTCGACGGCTTGTTTTTGTGCTTGTGCAGATGCTGCGTTTGTATATAAACAAGTCTCTGCAACTAGATTCTAGACTTGTTTATTTATTGGAATGCATCAAGTACATTGTATCAAGTTAAATGAATTACGAATTACAGAGAAAATTCCATGCTCAATTCATTCCATCCTCCTCCTAACTACTGTACTCTCCATTCTCTGTTCTCTGTTCTCTGTTCTATCTACAATCTACAAATTGGATAACTACAAAGTACAAAGTACACTTGTGCAAAAAACAAAATCGTTGAATAGTTGTTTTTTTAGTTTTATTCTGATGAATGATTTCAGCTTGCTTTCCGAATGTCCAAATGCCCGAATTGTTAAAGAGTTAAAGAGTGTTTTTCCACTTGCCAACCTCAAAAACCGTAACACTGTTGAGGCTTCCGTGTGTACTTCCTCCAGCATCCAGCATACATAAGTAAGTAAGTAAGTAAGCATGTGTGTGTGAATATAATGCTGTATGTATGTTCTGGATCCAGTATCTAGTACCAAGTGTCCAGTCTCCAGTGTCTAGTCTCCTAGTCTCCAATGGCCAGCGTTTGGTTGGTTTTATACTGCAAATTTTTCCTCTTCTTTTTGCAGTGGTCAGTCGAGTCTAGAGACTAGAGACTAGAATCTAGATTGTAGAATCTAGATTGTAGATTGTAGTATTCTCCCGTCTGGCCTATTTGGTCTGTTGTAATCTGATCTGGGGAGTAGTATCAATCTCATTTATCTTATCTCTCGGACCTTCCGCCTCGCTGACCCATTTTTACGCACTCCACTGCTTCGCTGCCTCACTGAACGGGCCTTACAATCTACAATGTACACTGTACACTGTACATTGTACAATGTACAAAGTGCAGTTCAAAGGCTGGACTGGTGATAATCATCCATTAATTTCGGTCCAGTTCGGTTTCTCCTCTTTTATACTTCCAAGTTGCAACCTCTTCTCCCCCACTTGTTTTCCTTTCCTCTTCATCACTTTCACTCTCATCATGTCCATTTTCCATTCTCTTTTTGTACATAGACTGTAGAGTGTAGAGTGTAAAGTTTAGATTGAAGATATTACAAATTTACAAACACTACTGACCAGTATTCCGTGTTTGGTTCCTCCTACTCCTATTGCACACTATTTTGTTATAGCTTTGTGTGAATTATTTATAATTTGCAAGCCTTCGCTTATCCAACATATTTTTGATTGTTGATTGTTGCTTGTTGAGTGGTGAGTACAGGATCTAATATCTACTATCAAAAATCAAATAGCCGCTATACATGTATACTGTATATTGTACATTGTACATACAATGTAAATGAATAACATAGACAAGAGAAAAGTAACTTTGTAGGAAAATAAAGTTTTATTCTATGAATACGAATCCGCATAATTTTGAACCGTTCTGGTTATGACAGTTTCTGTGCATTCTCTAGACTGTAGACTGTAGACTTGAGTCTGTAGACAAACTCAAAATGCAAATGATGAGATTTGTACATACTCCATATTCCATCATAATGTAGGATATCTATGTTAAAGAAAATCCGAGACCCAGAAACGTCAAAAATGAAATGAGTTTCATAAGGATACTTCCAACTTCCAACTCGGAGCCAATTAGCAATAATTACGGGAATATCAACAACCGGCAACTGACAACGGACAACCAAAACCACACACTCGTCTTTGTTAATTATATCTTGATGGAATGGATTTAGACACATTTATACTCCTTACCAACTTTCCACAGTCCACTTCCCACACACAACTTTGGCGCTAATTGTGTATTTGATGAGTGTCGAGTGTCGAATGTCGAGTGTACAGATGGTTGGTGGTTGGTGGCATGTGGACTGCGTTTAGGAATAAAATGGAAATATGGAAGTAGAAAACACTTGATAAATATCTACGTCGTTTGTATTTCGGTATTTACACTATACGAATAGGCACACAAGACACTAGATTTTTATACAAGATTACAAGTATTCCGAGATAAATTTCTTCTAATTGGACCTGAGCATAATTATATAACAGCATAATAGTACCGGTGAACCAACGAGGAGCATACAATTTTTTCTAATTCCCGTTTTCTCGCATACAATTAATTATGGAACATGGAAACGGGAGAGTGTGGACTTTGGAATTTGGAATTTGGTGTGTTTGTGTGTAAGCACACAAACAAACACATACAAACTATTACGCCATGACTGACAAAAATAATAATAATAATTATTATTATTAATTATCATTGTTATCTGTTACTGTTATTAGTATTGACTATTGACAAAGCAAATAAAAACAGGAATTAAGGGGCTTGGAATTAACAGAGCGTCTGGAGACTGTAGAATTATTTCCAACGCAACTGGATGCTCTTTTCGCTCCAAGCCCCTCAATTAGGAATTATGTCATACTATAAATACTAAATACAACTGTGATTTGAACACACGTTTAAATTTTTCCATCACAAAGTGTAATTCTCAAATCTATGCTTGAAAAATAGACAATCCGTTTCTTAATCTGCTAATTTTTCGTGGCTTTTGACTCTTGACTCTGGACTTTTGAGTCTTGATGCTTGATGCTTGATTCTTAGCCCAAGGCAAATGGAATCCTAAATCCTAAATTGCAAAATTACTAGAGACTACATAGAGACTCAGAGTTTCTCTAATTTTGTATGATAAAACCCAGGAAATTTCCATTACTTTAATTTTCTCGGTTGCCCTTTAGCTGTTCAGTCTTGAGTCTAATATTTATTCAAATTATTACATAATAGTTGATAATTGAGTGTTGAGCGTCGAGTGTACTAGTAAACGAGTATAGATATATGTTCACTATATCGTATATGACCAAATCATGATGAACTTTGGACAGAGGACAGATGATGATGATGATGTGGTGATTAAATGACAAAGTTACAAAACAAAATCCATCTTGTATTATTTTCTGGTTCATTCTCTCATTGTTCTTTGCTCTTTGCTTTGTCTTTTGTCATCTTCTCCAAAGCATTTTCATTTCCGTTTCATCTTCCTTTGGAAATCTACACCATTTACTGATTAATCCCGCTACAAGCTACAATCTCCAATCTAAAATCTAAAATCTAAAATCTAGAGGCGGATCATCATCAAGCATCAAGGTAAAACATTGAAAAGGTTTAATATCCAACATCCAAAATTCAAAACCTAAACAAAATGAAAATGAAAGGAAACGAAAAGCACATGCAAAGTCAAAGTCAATTTCTTTAGATTTTTGATGTACAATTTTCAGCGGAAAAAAAGTCCTTTTCCCACCGACTCTTTTTTAAGTGGAGGAAAATGAGGAAGAATCTAGAATCTAGAAAAGATTACGAAACTTGCATGAGTTTTTTACATTGTATTTTGTATTTTGTAGCTCGTGGCTCGTGGCTCGTGGCTCGTGGTTCGTAGCTTGTAGCTTGTAGGTAGTTTGTAGTTTGAAAAGTAGGTCGAAGAGTTAATGACAATGACATTTACTTTGTTCACCAATTTCCCGTTTCATCCTTCATCATTTCAAGTTGTAAATTTCAAGTTCCAAATTCCAGATGCAATTACCACAGAGAAACAAGAGGAGAAAGTAAAAGAGGTTGAAATTTCCCTATTACGAGAAGGAACGGAAACGAATGAAGGATGAGGAAAGTAACAAGCTTTAAGATAAAAGATACACTTAAAATTGATGGGACTAGAATTTAGAATTTAGAATCTAGAATCTAGAATTGGAATAGCAAAGTCAAGTACAGTAAAGGTCGTCCTCTTCATTCTCCACGTGGAACTTGAAAGAAACACAAAATGCAACTACCTGACGTAAAGAGGAAAAGCAAAGAAAACCCTTGTAGTGTTTTCCCTGGAAATGTCTGTGTTATTCTAATTAGAAACTTGTGTCTTGTGTCTTGCGTCTAATGTCGCATGTATTGCATTGCCTGTTGTTTATTTTCCATTGAAGAAACCTAAACCTACTCGTCCTTTTTGTTTTTCCATTCCTTCAAGGGTTCTCTTGTACCTACAATGTACAACGCAGAAGGTACATCTACACCGGAAACATCTAGACAAAGGCAAAAAAGTCCCGAATTTTCTTTCTCGTTCATGTATAAGACACGTTGATGCTAAATAAAAATGGAAAATATATAACACAGTATAAAATATAAATAATTTATATTTACAATCAGGGAAAACATCAGGGACATAAAAACAATACATTATGTCATGTCCTAGCGATTTGAAGTTTTTTTACATTTCTACACCGGAAAACACCCAAAAAAGGAAACAAAACAATGACAATGACAATGACAGTGTCACAAATAAAAAAGCCGAGTGGAAAGTTTGACTGTTTGCAGTTTGCACTGTAGAATTAGAGACTAATCAGTTAATTATGACACGCGAGGAGGAAAAACTACCCAAGATTTCACTATCAACTATAAAAATGAGTAGGATACACTTTTTATTATTATTAGCACATGCTTTTTCCCTTACAGAAATATTGTACAAATTTATATGAGTACACTGAAAGTGTAGTGTACAATGAAAACCAAGGCAGAATTATAGCAATTGTACTGAAACACACACACACACACACACACACAGACGAATGAGCATACTCGACGCTTTTCCTTTCACGAATGACTAGCGAATACCTGTAAAACGGATAGGGAAAATGAAGAGGAGGAAGGTGAAAATGGAAATGAAAACGAGTGTTGGAATGAAAAGAAAGGTAGAATAAAGAGAGAATAAAAACTATGTAGAAAGTGAAAGTGAAAGCAAAAGTTTTCGGGCAAGGTGAGTCAAAGAAGAAACAAGTGAACCAGCAAGTTCTGAGAATGATTTACTCACTCCAAGTCTGATACTCGATTAAATTCAACTCCACTTTCCCTTTCCTTTTCCAGTCTGCAGTTTCATGTACGATTCTAGATTCTAGATTATAAAGCAGTGCAAATGTTTCACTAGTGACTAGTGAATAGTGAATGGATGGTCAATGCAAAAAAATCCCCGTCAGTATAATCATCACCGTAGCTATTAGGTGTAGTGCTAAATGTGCTAAGCTCTAATACTGTGATATTCTGTATTCTGTAGTCTCCTTAGTTTTCCATTCTCGATTCAACTCCCGACGTTTCACTAACAAGTTTCCCCGTATCCTCGATTTGTATCCGAATCTATAGACCAAATCCAATTCTTTTCTCTGTCTACTGTCTACTTTTCACACGCCAATGTGAATTCGAGTTTCTAGTCGAGTCGATTCATTTTCTGCTCCCTATTCCAATTCGCAATAATTCCTAATTGCTAATGTGAATAGGGTGTAGGCTGTAGACTGTAGGCGTTGGAAAAGGAACTGAACGTGCTTTCCTCCGCGTGTAACGCTCAATGCTCAACATGGAGCACGTACAACGTTCCCCTACACGTTCCAATACTCGTGTACTCCTGCACTACTAAACTACTACTGATACTGATACTGAAACTGGTAGTAGACGTCGACATCGAATATGAACATTTCTCATTTCTCGATTCTCGAGTCTCGAGTCTCGAGTTGGAAGGAACAGCCAGGCATTTTGACGGGAAATATTGTAGGAATTGAAAGGAGGAAGGAATAAAAATGATAATATTTTCTCAGCTGTATTAAAAAAAGCATGTAGTCAATAGTCAAAAGTCAATGCAATGCGAGCGAGCTGCGTATAATAAATTATATCAAATATCAAGGTAATATAACGGATTTTGTAGGTACATACATGATACTATTATGACTGTCATCTTGATTTTTCTAGATATTTCCTTTCCATTTTCCATGTACGTAGGATAAAGGATTCTCTCTGCGTTCTGTGATCCGTGCTAACTGCTAACTGCTAAACATGCGTGTAATGATGTGAAATGTATTAAATTTACGCAGAGCAAAGTATGGATCTGCGATTTATATAGCTGCGAATCTGCGCAAATGTATATATACACTTTGCACGTTGGCCATATTTCATATCATATTTACAGGCATGGAATAATAATAATGTCTGTAGAATGTAGAATGTAGAAAGCCCATTGAAAATGAACCATTTGACTTGTACTATTTTCAACTCACTAATTGCTCAAAGCTCAAAACTCAAATCTATTCCTCTTCACGCTTCACGGAATTAGAGTGTAAAACATAAAATAGGAAACACGCATGTAGCATTCATAATTCATAATTCCCGATTCCAAACCCTGCAGAAAAAGGATGGCGAAAAGGTACTAAATTTCTTGAAATCAAAAACCTGCACCTGATTTTTTATAACAGACCAGACATTTATGAAACAGAAATGGAAGGAAAAAAGAGAAAAATCCAGGAATTTCCTCTCCGTTGATTACCATATTTAATAAAGCACTTTGTTTTATTTCTTATTTCTTACCATAGTTTTAATATGAAATTTGGAAACGACTTCGTTTTCGCTTAATTTTTACTGATGCTTTTCCACACTCGAACTGCAATTGAAGCTGGAATTGGACCTGCGTTCTGTATTGTCGTTGTCTTTCACTTTAATTTCAAAATTCAAAACGCTCAAGACACACAAGACTCAAGACTCAAGACTCAAGAGCAAACTTTCCAAGAACCATTTAAAAACCCTATTTCTCCTCGTCTTTGAAGATACTTAGTTTCTATTTGTCCTCTTGGAAGCACCTGGTGCCCAAGGGTTCGGTCTGGTTGTTCAGCTGGGAGACGGAGATGATAAATATGAAGAAGAAAATCTGTAGAGTGTACAGTGTAGTTTCATTTTAAACTGCATTCATACATAGTTATTTGAGGAATTTTGAGAAAACTTGAACTAAAACGCTCATTCCTTTGCCAATTTGAAAAAACAATAATACTTGGAATTTCTCTCTCTCTCTCTCTCGTTCCCTATGAACTTAATCGATGTCATGAATATTATTATTATTTCAAGGACGGTATCACCGTCAACAGTGAATCACCACACAGGTGATTTTGAGCCACCAGAGCCAAAACCAGAACCAGAACCCAAAGGAGTAGAAGACAAGAGTATAGTTGGTATTTTGAAATGTCTTTTTTAACTCTAAAAACTCTAGAAACTCTAGAAACTCTATAAGGTATATCTGCGTTTCAGTTTCCCGCCTGTGGCCTCCAAGGTATAATATTACCTAAAGTTATTACTGTAGTACATATTAACCTGAGATGTTGGGAGTCGGGAAAGCCCAAGTGGAGAATGAAGAATAAAGACTACAGACAGAAATCCTCCTGTTCTTATATCTGCGTTACATGTTACACACAATATGTACAAAATACAAAATATATTTCTTCTTTTATTCTCAAAAGATATTTGAATCTCTGAAATTCAGTCTCTTGCTCCTCTGCATACAGACATTCAGTTGGCAGTTTAGAAGTTTGAAATCACCATTCACCAGGATAAAATCCCAATCTCGGGTGTCGCATGAAATCGGAATTATGTGAAAAGGGAACTATCGTCAATATATTCACGACTTATGTCTTGTTTAAGTCTTAGTTATGCCCCGAGGCCATAGGTTGTAGGTTGAAAGCCGTCTTTAAATAGCGTAAAAGAGGCTGGAAACTGGAAGTGGAAGAGAAGAGAAAAGGGAAAAGCTGCAGAAAATGGTGAATAAAGAAAGATTTCTGGTGGATTAGGAATAATATGAAGATGTGGAACAAAACGAGAACAAAGCAAAGTAAGGTGAAAGTAATGATAAAATATCAAAATAATACCGTGTACATTAAGAATTGTACATTGTACATTGCATTGTACAGGAAAATTCAGAGAGATTTACCCTGACAGAACATAAACAAAAACCGGGAGAGCGATAGCAACAGACAGAGAAAGAGAGAGTGAGAGAGACAGAAAAGGGGAAAAGTCTCAAATTTGGACTTGGGGCGTGGATTTACTAATAAGCCACAACAGAAGGACATGAACATGAACAACAACAATAACTCTTAAGACAGTCTACTTTCTACTCTAGTATTTTGCAGACAATGAAGAACGAACAATGAACTCTGGACCATTTCATTTCACTGCTCACTCTTTTGTATTCAACATTCAACGTTTATACCTTACAGTGTACAGTAGAGGGACTTAAATTTACATGTTTTGAGAAAATTTAAGTCAGGACCCCGTCATATTGTTCCTTTTGATG
>JAQGBH010000413.1:0-52545 GCA_034698265.1 Sminthurinus aureus | reverse complement strand
ATTTTTTCTCGTGCAACTCGTTTGAAATTTCAAGGATATATGTAAGCACGACAAATTTACTTTTCTAACACGCCAATAGCAGTAATTATGTTCAAATTAATAACAATAATAATAATAATTATTATTATTATAATTATAGCAATACAATTTAAGTAAAACATTCAAAAATTGATTTTTTACAACGATAATTATATTATATTACAGTGCGGTTGCCGTAAATATACATAACTTATAACGTATTTGTAATACATCTATGTACACAGATTATGTATATAATATTAATAATAATAGAAATCATAAAGATCAACCATTTTGATAAAAGTCATGACATGATTTTGATTTTTCAAAAATTGTTTCCAAAATAACGTCACGCATTTTTCTTATGAACTACCCAAATATGTACACCGTACAACTTGGTAATTCATTTTGCATTACATAATGATGTTGTGTTTGTACGAATTCCACATTTTCTCCTTTTCCTTTGTAATTTTTGTTCTATGAAACTTGAGATGACATGGTTTTGTATAAACATATACATTTACGTTTATTTTTGTGGAATTTTTCACATTTCACATTTCACATTTCACATTATAGATGCCAATTCAAAAAAACCCTTTATCCTGATAAGTTTTTTCAGCTCAATGTTCTACTAGATTTCCGTTTCGTTCACTACAAGATTAGTAGTGCTGCTCATTTCAGTTGAAGGACTTAATTCATCGTTTTTTTTTGTTTTAATTTTTCATTCAATTTTGTCTACATTTTGCAAATCTATAAACTGTAATCATTATAATAGAAACCTGCTACATTTCTTTTGATAGTAATGAAACTTTTATTTAGGTTTCCCCCAATGTTTTCTAGTACAAAAGTTTTAGCCACTATAAAAAAGTGGTGAAATGTTTTACGAGAAAAAAAACACTGATTGACAAATATATTACTATTATATTTAAGCATACAGGACACTCAGTACAGTTCATATTGCTGCATGCAGTAAATTTCTTCATTATACATTACTTTTCTTTTTGTCTTATCTATTTTTTAGCTTCTAGTTTCTAGTACAAGCTAGTCTTATATTTAAAGCAGTCTTCACTATGTATACTTGTGTAGTTTGCAACTATTTTTTGACCTGTGCTCTATCATGGAAATAATAATAATTTTTCCATTTTACATGGAAAAAATCAAATGATGAAATATAAATGTAGATTGTCTATCTACTATCTAGGATCCAGGCGATTATGTATGGACTGAGGGGCTCTGAGATCTAAACTTAATTTATGTAATATCCGCAGATTAAGATTAAAATAATAGCAACAAGAAGAATGCATTACAATTTACAATGTACTTTATATAATGAAACATTATGTGTTGTTTGTTCTTTTATGCTACGTACTACGTATCACAACTCTCATACAGCACAGGGGTTATGTCGGAACAGTACTTTGTTCATTCATCGGGGCAACGAGAACTAAACTTTTAATCCATGTTTAATACCTATTTGGACAGGATTTAACATGTAAAGGATCAACTAAGGATTTGAAAGCAATTTAAACATTTAAGCATCCACACACATAAATACATGAACATTAAACATACACATTTTTGTATCTGTCTCTCTCTACTTGATTTAGGACATTTGAAAGGATGTTTTAGGTTAATGTTGAGATTTGAGATCGACAAGATGCGGAGGTGTTGTCTTTTTGCTTTTTTAAATAGATAGACATGTGGATGGATAGATCAGGGTGTATTTGTTCTTGTATGTCCGTAAAGTTCCAACTATTTGCAAACGGAGGGAAAGAAATGGCTGTAAAATAAGAGAAAGTTTAGGATTAGAGGATAAAATAAATAAGTTTGGTTTTCTACATTTTTTTTTCACTTGTGTTCTGGTCTAGTCTGACGTGGTCTCTAGATTGTAGATTGTAGACTGCAGATAGAATAGATGAATCTTGATTTTGCTGGTCTGGGCTAATCGAAAAGTTTTTGAGGGATATCTTTAGAGCTAATGTTTGAATGATGTAAGTTTTAGGAGCAGGTCTTTTGTTGATTTCCACATTATGCGTATATTTACACAAGGATATGGGTATATGGTATACGGAGACGGTATACATAAATACAAGGTTGTACACTGGCACTGTACATATTACACATATGTACAATGTATAATACATTTTATATTATATTAAACATATATTTATACAGGCATATCTACACATTCTGTACTCTGTACTCTGTATGACCTGGCGTTTCGCCTGCCCTTGTTCTTTTACTCTTTACTTTTACTCTTCACGTTACGTTAGGTTGCCTTGTCTTGCTGCTCCAGTGAAAAGGTGGGTATTCTTTCAGAAGTAGTAGCGAGACAAAAAGCGCACATAGTAGTAGTTGAGTTTGAGTTTAGTTTAGTTTAGTTTAGGGGCAGGTCAATTTGTGCCATTCCGCAATCTGTCTTCTTGGACAGTTCAAAACTTCCAGCCAATGGTGATTCGCCGTTCCGGAGCTGGTTCCACTTCCAAGTTCCAGTCTTCCTATCACCTATACATACAAACAGAGACAAAGGAAAGGAAAGAGAGAAAAAAAATGAAGCCACGTCGTCAGATCAATGCAATCTACTTGCTAACTCAACCATTTCATTGTTGTATACACACACATGAGACTGTGTGTACAAACTGATAATAATAGTAATAACAATAGTAATAATAATAATAATAGAGAAGTAAAAGTAGATACAGATTCTAGATTCTGAATCTAATCGCAAACGACGAGGATGAACGAAAGACCAAACAGAGGAGAGAGACGAGAAATAAAAGGACTTTTTTTTTCTTTAAAAAACTTAATCTTCGGACCTTGGACTGAGAATCAAGAATAAAGTGGAACTAACTTTCCTTCAAGAATACCACTGTCACTCCAATATCAATACCAAAGGCTCAAGTATACATGGACAAATGGGCAGATTCAGTAGTTATTTGTTTGTTCCAATCCTTTGTCAACTTTCTCACATTCACCTCATGATTTATTATCCTCACTTCCCAATTCTATCTCACTTTTCCTTTCTACCATATCTTATTATGTAATCACATTTCGTTCAATTCAAACTTCAAACCCCTCCAATTACACACACTTTTCTTTACTTTACAGTCTAAAACTTTGAATTTTTTTTCGATCTGTTGACTCTTGACTTTGTTAAATGTCATTATTTATTATACGAGTAAAAAACAACCAAATATCCCTATATTACCTTACGCGTTTCTCGTAGTTCTAGAACTGTTGTAGAGAAACAGAAAACGAGATAAAAAACCTTAATGTTGTTTGAGTAGAAAATGTACAATCTATAATTGCCTAAAGAAAAGATAAAGGTACAAACAAATAGACTCCCTCACTCACAGAAATATTTATAAATTGTTTCCACAAACCATTGATAGCCGTCTCAGACAAAGATAGAGCGAACAGAGAGTTTCATTCCTCTACAGTTTTGGCTATAACCAACAGCAAGCAGCCAGCAGAGCATGGAGAAAGATTTGAATGGAAAACAAGAGAAAAGGCCCATTTTGTATTATAAATTATAAATAGTATTGATGTGCATCCTTTTCCCTTTTCTCCGTCATAACAATATACAGCATACAATATACAATTTGAATGCGAGACTATACTTCCTACTGAATGATTCTACAGACAAATACTGCCAAATCTGCATCCCTATTTTCTATCTTGTCTAATACTTTGGATTCTTTTCACTTCAGTTCACGTTCTTACTTGTATATTATATACATGGATAATTATTACCATTATTATTGTAAATCCAATCATATATCCAGTATCAAGTGTATGTAAAGTGTTGTATGTACTATTTCGTTTCAATATTCCTTATCCTAAATCCTAAACAAAAGTTTGAATGTAGAAAGTAGAAACAAACAGATAGTTTCCAGTTTTCGATCCAGTAGCAAAATGTATAAATGTAGAAAACATGAAATATTCTATCTTCTATCTATCTGTTCTACGTATACCTATTACCTATAGTTGTGTAGTGTGTACAAAATAAAATCGTATACATTAATGGTTCTGGGAATTTCAAGTTGTAAGTGTAACCTGTACTTACATTGTACATGGATAGTAGAGGATAATATTATGCTGATAAATACTTGGGTAGTTTATGGATCATATCGTAGATCGTGGGTATTAAGTATTCTCTATTCATGCATAATCTCAATGTACAATGGAATGGAATAGATATATTATATTATGTAGATGTTCAGTAGTCAGTATTCAGGTTTCAGGTACTGGATGTAAAGTGGAAAGTAGAGACTCACAGCACAGTGAATGGTGAATAGCGATTGGAGCATGGAAATGTAATGTTACAAATAAATAAATGTATCAGCATCTCTCTTGTATAATAGCTACTCTCCAGTTTCACCAACTCAACTTTCTTTATAGAAACACCTATAATCTATGCATAAACAAAATGTATTATATAGATAATAATATTCATGTACCTACATACATATTTTATACTCTATACATGAATTTCACATTGAAAATATTCCCAGAATCCAGAATTTACTATTTGAAAGAGCGATACCAAAGAAAAGGGAAAGGAAAATAAGGTTGTACATTGTACATTCTACGTGGTACATCGTATCATGGTGAGCGGCGAATGGTGAGGTTATGCATGTTTTGGTAGACAGTAGACACTAGACAGATACATGATACGATGCCATAGCATATTATAGAATCTTTGTGGAATCATGATGACAAGACAAGCGGGTCGAAGTCAGCATAACAGCTTAATAAAATGAGACAAAAGAGAAATCGATGCTCTTCCTCTGCTCTTCACAATCCACAATCCTCAATCCACACTCCACACGTGCATCTCTGCCAAAATACTGGATCTTGGATACTGAATACAATACTGGATGAGGCTGGAGTCTGGAGTACACTAGAATCTAGACTTAGTTCCATTTACTTGTAAGTATAGAGTGTAGGTTGCAAGGTTATGTTACAGTTTACATTTACATTTACATTTACATCTCAGCCTCATCATCACCACCAAAACGAACGACCGACCGATGAATGTTTTCTGCCTTCTACATTCTACAGTGTCTCATCATAGTACTTCAAGTGAATAGTACATGAGTAAAGTTATAATATTCACATTTGTATGAATATTATTATTATTATTATGTTTCATCTTTCATCCGGATTTTTCACCGTTTCCTTTCATCCTTCTTGAACCTCTATCCGCTATCCTATTATATTATGTTACATTTATCCACATTCCTCCCTATTTTCTACACTTCTTTGTCCCAAATATCAATTTCCATGTAAATCAGGAGTACAAACAAATTCTATACACTGTACTAGTTACGGTACTATTCTATACCATGTAAATATGACATTGAACACATACACAAGATGTACAAAAGAAGATATTATGCTGCCTCACAACTTTTGAATCCATTTATATTTTATACCATTAAACTTTGCGCCTTGTACCTATTACGTTTTCATACGTGTTAAATATGGTACAGTCTACAGGGACATTAAATTGCAGATGATATTCAAATTTCAAATTTAAATGCATAAAGAGAAAATACAATAAAATTTATGTCCGCTCTAGTTTTATTTTTAATACCGGAAATTTCTACTTTCCCCGTCACCCGTGCGCAAATGGACTATGAAAAATTTACCATAAAATTGTCTAGAATCTAGAATGAAAATTCTTTGCATAAAAAATATGTTTGCAGTAAATTCGTTTGCATTTATAATTGTAAACTGTAATTAATAATAATAGTTGCAACTTTAAAGTTGGAGAGAAATAAACGAACGGTTCCGAAACCAAGCGGTAGAATATTAAAACACACAAGGCTCAAGTTGTGGTTCAATTTGACAAAGAAAAAGTCAGAGTTCATTTCAACCCATTTACATTTGACTTTGGTTGGAAATTAAAGTACAATAGTCAATATTCAGTTATAAACGCGTATTTGCCGTTTCTCATAATATCAAATGTGAAAAGATCAGGAAAAATGGAAGAGGCGGAAAGGATTGTAGGATGAATCAATGTGTCTTCTCTTGTTACATTTTAATCTCCCTTTTTACAAACATGGTACATGAGCACAGCTTATACTTTTATCAGTCAGTCTAACCGTTTCCGTTTTTCTTTGTCAGTTTACTCAATCATTTTGTGTTTTGTGAAAACCAGTAAATAAAGAGGAGTCCATTGTTTTGCTACATTGTTCTGATTTTTCTTCTTTTTAAAGCTTTTCTCCCTTTGTAATGTGTGCAGTGAAATAGGAAATGAAAAGTAGGAGCAAAAAGTACACAAAAAATCATTTGTTTTTCACTTTTCTCCGTCGCTTTTCTCTTTTCACCCATTAAGTGACTAATGTACAAGCTTTACCCTAAAAACCACTTTCAATCGTCTATCGATCACTAGACTTTAGAGACTAGATGAAATAACAGCCAATGTTTCAACTTTTATATTTTCTATTAAACTACTAAAACGAAAACAAATACAAACATTCTATTTTTTTGTATTTTCATCGTATTTTTTGAGACATATTCTGTCAATTTCTTCGCGAGTTTCCCAGCAATAAGCAAGAAATGTAGTTAATGTACAAATTTCTCTTGTATTCTCTTTTTTAATACGTGATAAGTTTTTTCGTCCATCCTCGTCCTCAATTTTGAAAGAAGTATTGATTGCCTTATAAAAACTACCCTGTGCTTTCCCTTTTTATAATATTATAAAGTTCATAATTCGTAATATTTGAAAACTATGTGACGAAAAATAATAGGATAAAAAGAACTTAATCTCGTTAGTAAAGCTAAAGTCCTGTATAACCTTCTCTCTTCTCTTCTCTTTTTTTCTTTTCTCTCTGTATAAATCTATATATCGATTATGCGAATGGCATTTAACAGTGCAGAGGAGTACAAGAGCATCCGCCCTTTCCTGTGTCCATCCAAACAAATTCTCCTGTCCGCTAACAGAGAAGCATGAGAGAAACAGAGAGAAAGCGAAAGAGAGAGAGAGAGAAAGGCAAACTGGACGTCAAGTGTAAGGTAAACAAACCTCATTTTTAGTAACACGATCCCAGTCTAGAAGGAGTAGCTGCAGGGAAATTTTTTCCAGTCGATTCCCTTGATGAGCTTGAATGGGCAAGTCGAAGACAAACGATTCATTGAAGACTGGATTCAACGTCCGTTTCTATTTTTAAAATTTGGGACACAAGATAAAACAGTTTCTTTGTAATGGAAATCATGAATGAACACTTAACATTTAACATTGAACAAACAAAAGTGTTAAAAGCCCTTTGACAGTCATCACTAATCAACGATAGTTGTTAGTATGTTGTAAAATCCTAGTTGGTTGGAATTATATAGTTTATAGTTGACAGTTTACCTTTATATGTGTTTTCTTCTTGGCAATCCGCTGTCCATCGTACAAAAGATATATTTTAACGTATGGATCCGCCAAACCAGTCACGTCCATTTTTGGAATCGACCTATAAAACAAACAAACAAAATGGATTTGAAATAAATGCTCTATACAATATAAAATGCAATATAATAATATACTGATCACTCGCTAAATGCTCAATGCCAATGAAGTAAAGAAAAATTATATAAAATTTTTTACCTGGCTTTCAAGACAACACAAGTCAGACGATTCGAAGTTGGTTGCCAGCAAAGTGAAATAAGCACTTCACCACGTCCCTGAGAACGCATCTGTAAAAAAGAAATTATGTCATGAATAAATAAATAAACTTTAGCCATTCGCCATACACCGTACAATTTAAAAGCACATTTTGAAATCGTATAAATTCATTAAATTCAGACAAACTACTTCTCTTCGTGCAACAGCCAACATCTGTCAACTACACTAGACACAAAAGACACATTATTCTAAAAGCATGTGCAATGTGCACTACACGTATCACAAATGCACACATTTAGTTCAAGCATGACATGTAAAATCAGAGGAATGTCCTGCCTCATTTGAGTTTACAATAATTGACAAAGGGATTTTCTCAATGATAGAGGCAAACTACTAGTGAAAATTTTACACATTTATCTACAACATGACTATTGCATTAGCTGCATGTATGAATTAATTAGTATTATTGATCAGATGAACAGGAAAATTCACTATCTCAAAGTATGCACATATTTCCATCTCCGTACTCCAAACTCTGTACATCTGTCTGTCTCTCATTTACTATCCATATGATTCAAAATTTAGATTTCAGATTTACACACAGATTGACTACTTGACATCAGACATCCGACTGCTTTCTCCAGACTTTGTGGATACCACTAACTCTACATTTCCCTCGTAAAATGTACTGTATGCTCATTTGCAGTGAAATTATGTGAGTAAAATTCATCTGCATTGTTTATTGTGTTTTAATGCTTCATACTTACACAAAATTTTATTCCTCTCGTTTATAATGTGTCAGGTTCCAGCATTTCATTTACATATCAAAAGGATTAAGGTCAAACAAACCAAGACTTTTGAGCTTTAAGTAGTGTATACGCTGAGCAGTTTTCACTTCATAAATTCATAAAATATCTTTTAGTCGCATAAACTTGAATCGTATTTTTTATTATTTCATATAATTTGTTTTCTCAAGAAACATTATGGGATAATGATACAAAAATTAAAATAAAATTACAGTTATTTCTCAAAATTTACGACAAGAACAAACATAATTATTAACAAACATTAACGTGGAACGAAATAGAAGCAGCTTAGCATTATCATAAGCATGACCAGACAGTCAGCAAACTGACCCTTCTCATTTTATTCTTCATTCTTGTTAGTCGTTAGCATTTCCTTAAACACGACGACTGTAAATGAATCTTTTGAGTTTTGAGTCAACATTACTCAACGGACTGAGAAATCAACTATCATTATTATCATTATTATTACTCAAGTCATGTTTCCATTTTCCATTTTCAATTTTCCATAGTCCATACAAATGGCAATGAGCTGATATGAGAAATGATAGAAACTGGGAAAACGAAACTAAAGCTAAAACACTCAAATAAGGATACTTTGTTTTTGCTCATTTCGTAGTTCAGCAAGTCAAACTTTTGTAATTTAAACAAAATAATGCCAAAGTAAAGTAATTTAGAATTTAGAGTATAGAATATGAGTAAGAATTATGGTGAATTCATAGCATTTAGACTTTGGACGTTCTTGCTTACTTTCATGAATGTCTTTTCCCTTTAGTGTTTACACGTGAATTATTTTGTACACACAAATGAATAAATAATGATTTTCTGTGTACAGAAAATTCTTTGAGGCTTACAAAATTTTTCAAAGTAAGTACATAAACTGAAAATGAAATTAAGGCTCCGTTTCCTCCGCACTCTATACTTCATACGCCATACTTGATATGCATGCTATGCATACAATCTGAGACTTACATTAAAATTTTATTATGATGTAGAATGTAGAATACATCAAAGCAGCTTTTTATGCAAAGTCTCCAACATTATCCGTCTCTCCTCTATTACTATGCAAATAGTACAAGCTACACACTACAACTAGCTTCAATCTTCAATGTCTCACCAGAATTCATAATGTCGGTAGTCGGTAAAGTTCATAGAAAAGCGCATTCAAAGGGTAAAATTAAGTTTTCAAATTTATTTAGTGTTTACTACTTTTCTCACCACTACATCAACTATCAGGATGAAACGACTTTTATACTTTTATACTGTGTAAAAAAAGACTACAAATAACAACTCGTGCAAAAACCTGTTCACCACTAGTCCAACTCGGCCTGTCTCTGTCTCTGTCTAGAGACTAGAGAACTCGAGAAAATGATCTGGGATTATACACAAATGTGCCCACTGCCCACTCACAGATTTCCGATTTGAAGTAGAGATTAGAGATTACACGTGTGTCCACGAATGAGAGTGAAAGCAAAAAAAAAACAAATAATGAGCATCCAACGTTTACCACGAAAAACATGAACATAGAGAGCGGACAACTTTTGATTTTATACAAAGTAATTGTCAATTCTTCATTTACTACGTATGATCTTTCCACTACCTTTTCCAACTCTAGTCGAAAAGCCAAAGCATTGCCACAATCAAATAGAGAGAAATGCCTACGATTTACAAAATGTGTAATCCTAAAATCTAGAATCTGGAGTAGTCATAGATCATAACATGGCTTGTAACTTGTAACTTATAAATACTTTAAATAGTTGAAGAGCTCAGATCCGCTTTATTTTATGTACGTATGTTGTAAACTAAAAAGGGAAAACGGCATGAGTACGTGTACTTGTAAACAAAATACTATGAACTAGGAACGAGAGTTTTCAACGGAAAACGGTCAAAGAGTCTAGTTCCAGGTTCCAGTTGAAGAGCAATGGCCCATTTAAAAAGTTATTAAATCTCTGTCCCTCATATCTGACTCACCACATAAACCCAAAGCTGAAACTATATTATCGTCGTTATATTATTTGTACACCCGAGAATTTGAATGACGCACATTCCTTTACTATCTATCATGTACAATGCACACATGGAAAATTCAAAGTAAAAGTACATTTCTTTTATGTCATATGTAGCTTTCATTTTGATTTTGTTACTAAACTATTAAAATTGTTACTCGTTACTTTTGAAATGCACAGCTCTTCTTAATTTTATATTTTAGTCAAATATCCAATGTCAAATAATTAATAAAGGGCAAAAGCTGAAAAAATGACAACCTCCTACAAATAATCTTGGATCTTGAACTTTTATCCGTTTCCAGTTGCATATAAAATCTGTACACTGTACACTGTACACCCAACATTTTCTACTAAGAATAAACAGAAAAAATACTATTCCATATTTCAGAGTCTAGATTTAAGATTCTAGATTTATGAATAATATTTTGTTCGTCGTTTATAATTCATCAAGTACTGTACTGTTTACTGCATATGTAGTAACTTGTAAGACAATCCAGATTATTATGATTCCAGATTCCAGGTACTCCAATCAAGAATTAAGAACCAAGAGTAGAACTACTAGAAAAATATGCACATATACCATACATACATAAAAGCCACAGTTAGACATAGATGTGCAGAGTACATACCTATGTATATATCCAACAAAAACTAAGAATTATTCATCCATTCATGAAGGAGTAGAATGCAATACTCACGGGACACTGTTCAAGGAAACTTTCATCCATACCCTTTAACACGCAGATTATATGGATATGCGTGTATCCGTGTAACCTACCGAGTATCAAAAATCCAGTATCCAGTACGAGGTTTCAGGTTGCTCTGAGAAGGAGAAAAGAGAGTAAAAGTGAAAGTGGGACCAGGAATTTCATTTAGTATTCATTGTTTAATTATTAGGAAGAGCAATAAGGCGGAACAAAGCCAATGAAGATGCAAATGAAATCTCGTAGTCCTACTCGTACTCGTCCTGGCACTGTGAATGTATGTGAGTTGGTAAGTCTCAAGTCTCAAGTCAAGACTCGTGAAGAAGAGAAACATACCAGTCACTAGAGAGACTACAGTTGGAATATACAGATAGTTGTATTTAGCATGTTCTAGTCAAATGTACGAGACAGACAGTTACAGTTAAAAGGAAATGTCAGAGCCAACAAGGGAAAAAGTTTAAAGGAAAGTCCACAACAAGGCTCAAGCCTCAAGTCACAAGTCCCCGGTTCTATATTTAGGAAAATCGAATCCAAAGTGAGGATGAAAATGACGATGACGACACATACTTTTACAGACATTCGAACTATATACTAGATATTCTACAAGTTACATCTATATTTTAGCTACTGCCTACTGTACATTTATTATACATGCATTATACATACATATACATAAATATATATGAGTTTGATATTAACGACTCTTAGGACAAGTTAATTAGTTACCTTGAGATTTCTTGGCATAATATCTCGAGAGATTTCCAAATGTTGATTATCTGGCAATTCTGCAGATGACATTGGACAGAAAACCTCTCCAATGATGTCATCTCGACTGTATCGGTCGAAACTCAAAACCACAAAGTGAAGAGTAATACCCTGAAAAGTTGGATTAAAGTAATAAAAGAATTTACATTTTATGCTAAACAAGAACAGCAGTTGAAAGTATATTATATTTTCATTCTTTGAAATAAAATCTAGAATGTTACAGCTAAAAACATATTCATTGAAACTGCTACAGTCTAAAACCAAAAATAATAATTATAACTTATACATTATAATTGAACTAATGCCTACAAGGAAAATACTTTTAACACAAGTTTCGTCGGTTTTTCTACATATATATTAAAAAAGACGCTCAATTCGGACGAAATTTTATTTGGAATAATGGACATGATTATTTTTCTATTATTATTTTTGTTGGATTCTGTTACATCTAAATAATAAACAGAATACATATTATATATTATGTACTAGAGTAGAAAGTAGAAAAGTTAAGAATGACGTACTTGGAGTTGATTTGGTGGAATGCCATAGAAGGTAAAATCCTCATCGTATACGGGTTGTCGAGTATGTCGTAGTACCCGAGTTTTCACGCGTTGTTGCTTCTCAGGGAGTAATTGGAGTTTCACGTACGGATCACATGTCATCAGGGTTGTGTCGGAACACGGAAGATCCTCACACTTCACCACTGTCACTATCAAAGCTCCCTTTTCCTCCTTGTATCTGTAGTTGTTGAGAGGAAAAAAGAAAGAAATAGAAAGCATAAGTAAAGGTAAAGGAGGTGAATGGTGAACGGTTGATGTGCGATGTGAAGAAAAAAGTATTCAGAATTATTTTACAACGTCTTCCTCACTTTTCCTTTTTTCTTTCTTCTATTGTACAGAGTATAAATCTCCTTAGTATATTAGTTGTTAGTGTGTGCATGTGTGCATGTATGTATGTGTGTATGAATGTTGAATGTAGGATAATGGAGAATGTGTGAATAATGTGACTCTATATATACATGTATAGTTGCTTTTCTCCACCGTTTTTTCTCAATAGTCCAGGATCCAGGAGAAAGCTAGCACAAAAACGTACGTAGAAGGCGACAGAGACAGAGACATCGAAAGAGACTGAGATAGACAGAGAGAATAAGAAAGTGAAAGTGAGAGAGAATCAAAGAAAGTGAGAAACGTTAAATTTCAACGTCACAGCTCAGTTCAACTCAATTCAATTGTATGAACGGAGGAAAACTCCTAAAGACCAATTCAATTCACTTGATGCATTGAGACGTACGGATGAAACCTTTTCTCCATCTATTCCATCTTCATCTCAACATACTTTTTCTCCTCTCTCTTCTTTATATTTTCTACACTAGTTCTTTCTTTCTTTCCATGGTATGGGATATGAGATGTACTTGGTCCATGTAGTTTTACGTAACCTTTCAGGATTTTTTCACAGGAATCTTGGATCTAGGATATAGGAGTTTTTCTCTTTTATCCCAAAGAAAAGGAGAGGAAGAAGAGGAAGAAAAGTGAGGAGAGAAAGGAGAAAGCAGCTCAGTGAGCTGTCACCTGTCACTAAAATCTGACATGTACGATACAAATTACATAAACTCTAATTTAATGCACTCTCTTCTTTACTCTTTACTCTTCAACTACTTTCCCTCTATTTGAACAGGTTCAATAACGAATGTTCCTTCTTCTACCCAGTGTATAGTGTATCCTATTTCTCATACAGTTCACATACGAATACACATACTACGTAGGTATAATAAAAATACAGTATCGTACAATTCATACAACACTGCGTAAAAAATTTGGCTATTATTATTATTTTCCGTTGTAACATAAAATATAATATAATACATCCGTCTTCTTCTTCATTTTCCCAAGAAATCTACAAACGTCCCATGTTTTACATGACATCATCTTCCATCCTAAATTGATGCATGAGCGCTGCACATTATACATGTGTTATGCACTGAGCACTGCACACTGCACACTGACTATTCTACAGCAAAGAAATCGATTAAAATTCTTCTTCTTCTGCAACCAAAATGTGAAAATCTTATTGAGATCGATAATAGAATAAAATTGATATTCATGAAACTTTTTCTCAGTAAACTTTTTAATAAATATTCTATTTTTAGAAGAAAGTAATAAAGTAAGATAGAATAAAGTAAAATTGATAAACATAATAAATAATAATACAGAGAATCTGATCCAAAATCCAATCCTGTTAAACCACAAGCTGTGACTATTTTGTAAAAATTCTGAGCCAGAAAAGTTACAAATTGTATTTTGCTTAAAATCTCATGGATTTATAGAGTCTAGAATCTAGAACTTAACGCTATGATATCTGCAATTGTTCTTAAGGACATTTCAGTGTATTTTTGACACATGAGACCACCAAAGACAAAGAGATGACTCCCTCGTTTGTGAACTCACTTTAGCACTCTTTGGTAGAGATGAAAGAGTTTCTGAGAGCCCTTCTCTCCTCTCATTAAAACAAACCCCGAATTTGTTTAGTAGTCAATTCAACGAGAAAACGAGCCTATACTTTATACTGGGATAATATCCATATATCTCTACATCTATACTCCCTTTTGTTCAAAGAATGAATCAAAACTTTTCCACAACTTGATTTTGTTCTTTCTATTCTATTCTGCGTTTGAATCTGTACTTTAGCGAAAGCTAATGAATATTCTATTATTATCTCTCTTTATTATGTTATTTATTCAGCTCGAGACTCGGGAATCAGGAATCACATGAAAAGTTATATAGTTTTGTCCTTTGAAATTTCAAAGGCATCTACTCCGAATCCCATTTTGTTGTTATATTTATATTTAGGTGTTAGTAACAGTTAACAGTTCAGACTTCAGATAACTTTATCAATTATTCAAAACTCAAAAGAGTATAACTGAAAACTGAAATACTATTAAAGTATAATTCCATGAAACCTTGAAACTCAAAACCTAAAAATCTAAAATCAGTTTTTCATGGATGACGAAACAAAACATTTTATTATAAATGCACAATGTATAATGTACACAAGAGTAAATCAAATCAGTATCATTTTCTATTCGCCTACAGACTACTCACTACTCACACAAAAGCAATACAAACAAACTTTTTATTGTATTGTATTGGGAAAAACGTATAAGAATTCCTTTATTGTTTATTGCACATGAATATTCATTAGTTGATTAATCACACAGATTAATCAAGGTTGTGGATCACTATACCGTGAAAATCTCATAGAATAACTATTGACTGTAATTTACTGATGAAACTCATATTTTTCATCTGTCTACTGTTTACAGTTTACAGTCTATAGCTTGCAACATAGACTAATTTCTGTGAATATTTACTATAATTTACTTTATGTGCATTGTCCATCGTCAACCTTTTCGTTAATCATAAATTTTTAACTAGATAAACGATCTGCCTTACTTGACTCGAAAAGTTCTAATATTCTAACATACTAAATACTGTAAACAAGGTTGCTGTATTTTGTATTAAAACTCTAAATCATTGGGGCATGTTTTACCTATTGTGCAAAGTGCAATATATGTTCTAACTAGTTTAAATCTATGATCACTAATCACTAATGCAAGTTTTCAGACTAATGTCAATTACGAATTACAGCTGTAATGTAAATGGTAAATACTCGCTCAAAAACCAAGTCTGTGCTAAAAACTCCAATATTTTCTATTATTAAACTACAGACTACAGGTCAATACAATCCAGCTCAAATTCAGCTCATTAGAAAGTACAAAATACGGAAAAGGACACCAGGACTTTAATGGGTTTCAAAAATGCGTTGACATTTGAAATGGTAAATTAATCCATTTTCCCATTCAAATTTCAGAAAAATAGAAAGTTGAAAGTTGTGTGGATTCGAAAAGGATTTTTGGTGGGCGATAATTTTCCATGACTGAATGAGTGAATATGGAACATGGAAATGAATTGCAGTCGTTACGTGTGTGAACGATAAAAATGTTTCATTTCTGAGGATGAATTTACTTCCATACATTCCCACGGTGATGACAAGTACTTACTGTAAATACATGCTATTATTATTATTACTATGATTATTCTACATTCTATACTCTTTACTCTATACATGTCGACATAGGTCGGATAAAATGTGGAACACAATGACAAGGAGGATAAGGCGGATTTTTGTGCAACGAGTGGAAAAAGTCGATACCATACGAGACGACTTACGACTCCATGAACTCTTATGCATAGTCTCTTATAGTAAAGAGTGTAGAGAATTCAAAAGTGAAAGCGTGAGTAGAGAAATGAAAAGGGAAAATTGAGAAATCTACACATATGTACCTAGACATTGATATAAGATATCATAGTGCCGTGCATCGTAGGGATAAATTGCTACTTCTACTCCTATAAACTTGTGCTGTTGGTTGATTTGGGCACACAGGAGAGGATCCAAAAGCAAGAAATGGGAGCAACATGATGATGCTTCTAGGTAAGTAACTAGGATATTGTTACATGTTTTACATATGTTTTTCATCCTCTTTTTCAAACTATATGGTACATGGTATATATATGGTGCACAACTATTATATAACATTTGACGTTATAATGTACAGTATACAATTTCTAAAATCTTTTGTACATGTTATATGTTATAATATGTCATCCTCACCATTTGCCATTCGAATACGAATAGGAAAATTAGGAAGATACTATACATGCAGTTCCTATAAAAATGTCTCGCATTTGTAAAATGAAACATGTAACATGGAATTTAGGATTTCTATTGTATTATTCAGCGTGGATCAATTGTATTGTGTATTGTACTGTTCATACTTCATACTTCATACGCCAGAGAATCTGGAATCTCGAATCTTGAATTCAGAAGAATAAGAGAAATGATGAAGTGTCATCATAATATCAAGCTATTGTACTGCATCGTGTGTATTGTACTTTATTCTTTATTGGCTCTAAATCGTAATAAAATACGAGCAATACAATTGATAATATTTAAACTCGAATCTCAAGCTCGAGCCTCGAGTCTCAGCTATATTATATATTATTTATTATTTACAGGGTAGAATATAAATGTGATTTATACTGTATATAATATATTATGGACACTAGACACTAGACACTCATAATATTTATTATTTATTACTATAAATTTTAGAGAATAAGTCAGAAAATATCAAGAATCAAGCAGATCTTTATATTTTATGAAAGACAATTTACTTTTTTCTACATTTATTTATAGTACAGGAGGATGACGTTGATGTTTCAAGTTACAAGTGAAAAATGTTTTATCAAAATGATGCTACTAATTTTCTCTAAATGAGAACAACAAGGATTTGAATAATGAGCTAATACAGGTTTATTCATCGTTACCGAGCTTACAACTGAAACAGTTGTCAGTTTTAGTCTCCAGCTTATTGTTAAAAAGCCGCAGCAGAGAAAATGGAAGATCCCGTGGGACGTTTTAATATCCATATCAGTATCAATACTCATTTACTGTACACTATGTACGCAATATAATACAGTGCTCTAGCCGAAACCGAAACCGATCCTCAATCCTCACTCGTCTCTAGTAGCTCGTAGGCTTTTTTAATGTATAAACGGGTGACATGTAATTTTTCATGCGGCCGTATCATTTATGTAAGTTTCTATAATCGACAGATTTATGTTTCCTACTACGCACATTGTACATTATACACTGAGCCAGTTTACGGGGTACGTATATTATTAATACCATATTACTACTATACAGATTATTTACGTGTTCCTACACAATAATGCTTGAATTGATCTTAGTTCATATTTAATATAATATAATATTACACAGTAGACACAGTAGAGCATAGCATAATAGAAGATAGAAGAGCATAACTACAATAGATTAGGAAATCCCACAGCTTCGCCTCTTCCTAATGATGAGTTTCTACTTTCTGCTTTCTAAGTTCTTCGCTATAGACCAAAGATTACTTCCAGGTTCCAATTCTAATAAGCTGAATGAGCTGGAGAAAACCTGGAGCACTCGATGACGATGAAGATGGTATTATTATATAAGTAGTAATAAGTAACAGGGCCAGGGTTAAAAGTTAGAAATGACAGCAAGTACAAGGTACATATTACAAGAGGAAAGCATCATCTAAGTAGAATATAGATTCTAGACATCTCTTCCCAGTTCCTAGTTCCCATAAGTCATAATACAAATCTATATTTTATACTGCATTGTAACGAAAGGAGCTTTTTTCCAGGTTTCACGGATTTGTCATCATTATTACTTTCAAACTTTCAACATAAATGTATAAAAAATGATAAAAATACATTGCTTTCCTGAGCTTTCCTTTCTTTTTTTTGTCGAGCTGAATCGACGTTTGCTTCACGCGTCAAAAATCTCCTATAATATTATTCCTCAGCATATTTCCTCAGTAAATAGTAAAGAGTTAAGAGGTGAGATGAAAATTTCAAGGACTTTCAACCTTTTTTTTTCATTTCCCCTTCTTATTATCCTTCATGAGAGAGGTTTGACTTTTATTTGTAAATAAACTCGTAGAAAGTAGAAAGATTTTATGATTCTCTCATGATTTTTGAAAGTAGGTAAGGAACAAGTATTTGAATAAACCACAATATTTTATGCATGTATAATGTATATAATACATACTAAACCTTTGAGCATTGAGCAGTGGGTTTCAAAAATTCATTCAAAAACTCATGCGGGGAGTAGAGAATAGTGAGACCAAGGTAAATAGAACATAATATAGAAAACACGATGCATTTATATTAACTTTAAACTTTAAATTCGTTACAAGTTACAAGGATGAATTTAGAAGAGAAAATATTACATTTTTTGAGGCCACGAGAAAGCACTTTGTGCATATTGCATATGCTCTAGATATGGAATATTATTATAGAATACAGAATATAAAAATATTGTACTACGGGGAGCTTTAAGTTCAAGAGAAGAGTTCTGTTTGGTCTATGGTAAATGGAGTTACCATTTTTCAATTCAGTTTAACGTCGCATGGAAAATGGAAGGGACGTCGAGTCAGCCACAGTAAATATGAAGACTCAATAAATTAGACTTAATAGTTCCCCTGGTAGTCTGTAGTGTACTCTGTGAAAACTGAGCAAGTAGTCCTTCTGTATAGAACGTAGAGTGTACACTGTACACATGAGAAATGAAGGTAAACAAGAAGCTTTCATCTTTCATCCGTTCACGAGTACAAGAAATAAGAATGTTTTTCCTTTTAAAACGTGAGAATATAATTCCTTGTACATTTTATATTTTACGGTGTACGAGAAACTCAAAACTCATAAACCCAAAATCCTGCTCACTTATTGGAAAAACTAGATGAAATATTTTGAATTTTGAATAGTAAACTCCATGATTTTTTTTAACTAAATACAGAAAAAGTTTTATTTTTTCCTCTGATAGCTTAACTTTTTCAAAGCGTTCAAAACTTTTATCGCAATCATGTGCCAAATTAGCATTCAGAAATTCGTATGACTGTCATACCAAATATTTTGAGATTCGGAGGACATTGGATCCGTAGTAGAGATAAAGTGTATAGTGAAAATGTTTTAAGATGTAAGTGACATGTGAATCTTTAAATGTAATAGTAATAATAATTATTATAATACTCTAAAAATGCTATTTGTACCTGATTCTGAAGTGAATAACACCCAAATTGTTAGCTCCACCCCCACCAACATTTTGTGTGGTATTAGAATTGGAGTTGTTCGTCAAGGAAGCTGTAATTGTGGTGGATCTTGAATCAGATGAGAAATTGTTCAAATCCACAGTAGCTTCAAATGTCATGGAATTGCCATTTCGTTGATTCATGACCTCATGAGATTCGATCATTGGTGAAGTTTCGGTTTGTGGAGATGTTCTAGGTGATAAAGATCTGTCACGGTTAAGTCGGAATGGAACTGGTGGTGGCTGCTGTTGTTGTTGTTGTTGTTGATTATGATGGATATTTGGGGGGAGAGAGTTAGAAGGAGTTGTAACGGCATTGGATCCGTATGAGGGTAGGACTGGAGCTCTAGTTTTTTGATGGATTTCAGCCGTTGTATTAAATCGACTTCCGACGGGACTTCCAACATCTTCTGTGGGTGGAGTGAGAGGACTCAAACCCTTGGGGGATGTGTAATGTACCGGAGGACTTGGGCTCTTCTGTTGTGACTTGATACTCACCAAGTGTTGACTCTTGAGGGAGTTGAGGGATGTGTCCGATCGCCGATGAATCACTAATTGACTCTGTAGTGGGATATTTTCGGATAGCGGAGAGCGCTTCGTGAGATAAACTCCACTCTTCCGTCGATCGCTGCTCTGTCCAAATGACTTGCGACGATAGAAAAAGAGAGTCACTGCTACAATTCCCACGAGAAAAAGGGTCGCACCAAGACATATCCCAACTATCGCAGGGGTTGTCGCTGTAAATACAACAAGAAAGAAAAAAATACAATTAATTACATGACGATTTCAGGCAAAAAATAACATTTCAAAAATACTCCAATTCCCGTTCCAAGTGTCATTTTCATAAATCAAAAATCAAAATAATAAATAATATTTATTTATGCTTTATGCTCATGTATAAATAAATTACATGTCTTAGAAAAGAGAAAAGGAAATGGATTTCTTATCAGGTCATAAGTCATGTGAGCCATTATGAAGAAAAGAGTGACATGAAACCTGGTTTGATTGAAATTCCGTGTTTTACATAGGTTTAAATTGACCGTAGAAATGAAAAGAAAATATTCTTTTTATTATGTACTACGGAATACGGACTACGAACTATGGACATTTTACATTTCCTGGAACCAGAATAATGATGCACATTGTTACTGTTATTATTCAACATTGTAAGGATATCTTTTAAGCTCGTGTCGAGCTTGAGGATTGAAGACTGCACAGTGAACACGAAAAGCATGTAACTTGTCCAAATTTGCGTGGAACTGTTCAACACGCTCAACTCCACAATCCACACTCCTCGCACAATGTACAATGCACAATGTTGGTAGAGAGAGAGATGGAGTGACATCCATTCTCTGTTCACTTCAATCCCATTCTCTAATCTACACACTCCATTCCATTCTGAATCCAGAATCTACAATCTACAATCCAGGATCTAGAGTCTACCAATGGACAACTGAAAAAGGGATTGTGAATTGTGAAATATCTAACCAGTACCTAAGCCCGAAACTCTTCCACTTCCACTGCTTTGTACAATGGTGAAAGTACACATAGAAATTCACACTCCTCAAACTCTCAAACTCCTTTTTGAAACACGCACAAAACTACTACATTCTACATCCATCTGATGTACAGACGTACAGACTAGAGATATTTCAATGGATACATGGTATTTTGTATATCCTAAGTAACATAAACATGGTGGGCTTTACTATTGTATTGTACACTTTTTATTCTATTCTATTCTATTCCATTCTTCTGGTTCCTTCTATTCAAAAGTATCAAACATTGAGGATTGAAGAACAAATTCACTGACAACTGGATTCAGGATTCTGGATACAGAATACTGGATAATAGGAAGTGGAACTGGGACTGGAAGGATGGAAAAAAATGTACAGAGGATCTATGGCCGACACGGAATTGGTGAAAGGATGACGAACTTCCATCTTGTAACTTGGATCTCCTCGATCTCCTGTATTTTCTCTCACTGTCATTTCTCTCTCCTTTCTCCAGCTCCTTTACTCTAAATTCTCAAATATCCCAATCTCAATCTTCATCCGAACCAAATTGAAAGGAACAGACTAGACCAGACCAACCACGATACACACTCCCAGACAATGACACATTCCTATTATATTATGTTTTGAGCTTACCATCTGATATGCTATAAATTCAGCCGAATTTCATTCCTCACCTCTCACAACATGTACAATGTACACTGTGCATACGTATTATCTACTATCTACTACTATATATACACACGTTGTGACGCTGTCCAATAAGTTTTTATTACAGGAATTTCACAAAATTGAACAGTGTGAATGAAGAAAGGGCAAAAAAACGAATGAGATTTTGTCTCCTGAGAGCACATTTTTTGTATTTTTCATTCGGTATGAGGCTCTTCATTCTTTACTCTGTACTCTCCATTGTCCACTGTACATTGGAGAATAGTAAAAATGTTATAGCTTTACATTTTACGTTTTACATCCATCCTGACTCCTGACATTTTACACCTCTAAAATATGTAAAATGAAAAACCGTAGTAAATTATACCAAAGAGTCGCCTAGCACCTAGGATCTAGGATGTCGGATTACTGCAATGCAATTTGAAGACGGATGGGTCAAATTACGTGACAAGATGTCAATTGAGACTTTATGTATCGACCTAAGGAAATGTGAAAAAAGTTGAGCAAATTGAAAAATACGAGCTGCCTATAGCTTTTATTTCTATTTCTATTTCTTTTTCGTGAATTGAATGGATGTACGGTGTTGATTAAATCTTGCACTAGCTACTAGGTACTAGATCAATCCATTTGACACTGAGCTGCAACAACGTTGTTTATTTCCTGTATATAATTTAGCCATCACACGAAAGAATACACTGCTTTATGTCAGATTTATACTTTGTTGTGCTTATTTTCGTTTTTTTTCTACAGAATTCTTCATTGTGTAAAGTGTAAAGAAGCTTATACAACATACAATGCACGCACACTGCACAGAGTGCTGCATCCAAGGACGTTTCAAGTTTCAACAATCACCCGTTTCTCAGAAACAGATGCCAGAAACCTTTGTGTTGTAAAGGCTTTGCATTCCGGATTCCTAATAATTTATATTTTATGTGGCTAAATATGATATTCACGTTTTTCCCCACGGGATGAAGTGAGCATGTATTTAACATTCGTACTCTTGAGTATTGAATTGAGCCTTGAGTAATTAAAGGTGAGAAAAACATTCACAATTTACACCTTTGTAATCGAATTCAGTTTGGGTTTTGGACTTGACATGAGTTTCACCACATTTTACTTCACCTCTTATATTTAATACAGTGACATGTACTACCTGAGGACTCAGGACAACCACAACTGAAGCGTAGATCTAGAATCTAGAATCTAGAGCGTAGTCCATAGAGAATTCCACAATCTCAGTCACATTTTCATCATCGTATCATCATCATACCAGCATTGGTAAGAGAATATGAAATAAAACCTCTCGCGAGTGATGATTCTCACATACAAGGTACTTGTAATGGAATATACATGTACAAAATGTACATATTACACTTTGCTATTTACTAAGAATTATGAACAGAATCCGGGATCTGGAATTTCCCCAGTATACACAAAGTCATACATCCATACATACATACAGGTTTTTGGCAAAGGCTATCGCCTACATTTCTACATTCTGATAACAGGAAGAAAGGCATGGAGAATGGAGAACTGAAGGAAGGAAGGAAGGGAACATGAGAATGATAATACTAATAATAATTGTGTAATGGTGCCATAGTCTAAAGAGTAATGGAGAGTAGAATGTAGAATGTGGAACATAAAATGGATTGGAAAGTTAGAGAAAGAGACAGAGAAAGAGAATAGAGTGAGGTATCAAATGTAGATACAAGTAAGCGTATGCCATGCATACTGTACACTGTACAGTGTATAGAGTATAGTGTATACTGTACATAAGTGTAAGTATAATGTTAATGGATCACTTCAAACCACACGCCATCAAATTAAGCACGCAATTTCAGTTTTGATATTCGTGTTCACCACCGCCCTTCCACATTATTATAGCTAATGACTACCAGGGTGGTTCTTAATCCACTAATTTTCCTTCTCTCCTTTCTCCTCACTCTCATACTCTCTTCATTCTCACCTTGGCGCTTCATTCACACTCTACTGTATACTCCATACTCCATTCACCATTTACCAGGTTCCAACAGAGCTCATCAGCCTTACATGGCCACCCTCAATGAATTGCGGCCAATAAATGTGACAAAGAACACGGAAAAAGGTGAGCCAAACCGTGAGAAAATAACCGCCTGTATCTCTCTCTGTATTTTTACCAGCTTGAGATTTATTTAAAGCTCAAAGTCCAAAGTCTACACGTCTAAACCATAGCTTCAAAAATCCAGCTGTTTGTGTACAATGTACAATGCCAATACAATGTAAAAACATGGTAAACATTCAAAATTAAAAATACAAAGTCTCAAGTCTACTCTGACCTCATTGATAGTCAACAAAATTCTCTCAAGTTCTCTACAGTGAAGCAGAGAGAGGGAGTAAAAGCGAGGAGCAGCAGAGAGAGCTATCAAAATTGAATCAAAATCCATTTAGACAATATACATCTTAATTTCTAATGCATTAAAAGCTGCACAATAATGGAATGCCTAATGACTCTTCCTTCTCTGTATGTCCATGTTTGGTGTGTATACTGTATACTGTGAGTAGTGAGTACTTAGGTACTTCTCATCAAGGTTCACCGTTCATCGTGCACTATTCTTTACGACTGCACTGTACTACTCTACTACACTGCACACTGTGCTCTTAAATAATGGATAAGAGCAGTGGAGGCAAGAGTAAAAAAGCACAGATTCTTCCCTTTTATGTATACTGTAAGCTCTAGACTCCAGACTCTAGATAGTAGATATAAAAGGTAAAAGATACAAGAGGGAAAGTACTACTACTACTACGACTTTCCCCATGCTGTATGTTTATGTATGTACTTGTGCTTAATTTTCCTTTAGTGAGTGAAAAAAGTAATAAAATGTAGGAGAAGAGGAGCTTTCTGTGAAAATTTACGAGAAGAACGTTTTCTGCCAGGCTCTAATTGAAGTGCCATGGAGTCTTCATTAAATTGACTCAGGTGATTTGTGTGGCAGACTAATGTACAATTTAATTTAATTTAATTCAACATTCAACTTGGAACTTGGACCTGGATGACTAACGCTAGCGCCATCGTAAGACCATTTACAAGGATATTCTGGCTTGTAGATACATTTTCGTTCCTCGTTCGTGCTTGGATTTAGATTTGGACTTTCATTCTTTATTTCATCTATTTCTCACCATCTCTCGCTCTCTCTTTGTCTCTCTGTTTCTCTCTATCTCTGTCGACCTCCTTTCTTTGTCTCTCCATCCTGTCTGTTTATATTCGTGAGGAATTGGGATTGAAAGTGAAAATCCTTTTCGTGGATTGAAATGAATTGGCTTGGCTTGGTATGGTTTGGTTAGCCTTGGGTTGGATTGGATTGTATCGGATGGACAAAGCAGAATGCCGAATGTTGAATGCCGAATGTAATGTAATGTAAAGTGACTAGTACAAGAGAAGTAACTTATCACACCCTTTCTCTTAGCATAACTACACAGTATACAGATTACAGATAAATAAATACAAGAGCTCTTGTCACCATTAACCATCAGCGTCAGTTCACTCTGCTTTCTATTTCCCATCTTTATACAACTAGATTCTAGATTCTAGGCTCTAGGACTAGGAACAAGGAATAATAGAAATAATAATAATATTTGATGAACCACCATAAGCCATGCAATCTCGCAATATAATTGTGACTTGGCGTCTCTCATTAGTAGTCCTCAGTTGAACATTCATTTGAATACATCTGCTGTGGTACATAAATACATACAACATACATGTCGTTGATTTGAATCGGATCCATTCCGTCATTCATTTAATTGAATACAATCTGAAATCCAACATCCAAATTCCAAATGTACGAGTATGCATGAAAACACGTTCTCTATTCTCTATACTGTATTCTGTGGACTGTGTATAAATGATAATTCCATGTATTCACTCTCATCCTAGAGCTAGTGGATCGAGGTGGCTTCTATTGACAAATTGCTCAGGAAAAATACATATAGGTTCATACATCCTTTCGGAAGTTCGGAAATTTGGAAAAAGGCTGTCACGACAGGAGGATGTAAACGGGCGTGTCAGGGAGATCAGAAATGGAAAATGGGAAATGGAAGTTCTTTCTCTCAGTCATTTATCTGTGTGTATAATGTATAACATAAAATGTACAACGCACACACAATATAAAATACAATATAATATACATTACCTTCAGTAAAATACTGCATGAATGGTATGCCTGTCGCTAGTCTATCTTTTTAATCTCATAGGGAGAAAATTCTGAATCCAAAATCCGGATTCACATACATGCACTGCGTCCATGTCCTGTGTACTGCCTACTGTCTACTGGGTAGATGAACGGATAGATTGCAGATACAATCAAAATTAATTTGAATAACCAAACAAAGAATGAAGAATCACGGATAGTAGGAACATCAAACATGAAAGGTCAAACATTGAAAATTGAACATTCATGATTTTATCTTGACCATTTGCAACTGTACGTGCTCCTATCTACCATCCACCATCTCCTCAATTTTGCACATTCATTGTATCCATTCATTTATACGTTCATACAGAAATTCTGCATGCGCACCTATCTGTCTATCCATCTGTCTACATTCTACCTACAACCTACAACTGCTTCAGGTCCTTCCACCGATGCAGTATTTTCTCTCCAATCTCCAACACGGTTCCAAATATTGATTATACATGAAAAAATTGCGGTTCTCCATTCTACATTCCAAGATATCAAGAAATGATAATAGGAATATTCAAAGCGGAATACTGATAGTAGATTTCATGAACACTGAACACTGAACAATGGTTGCAGTTCTCAGCTTTTAGTTCTACGCAGACTACAGTCTACGGTTTACAGTCTACAGGTATTAATAATGTACCATGAATATTTTGGTGCTCACAAGGGACAATCTATACATTATATCCTCTAAATACATTTCTTCTACATGGGATGATCACATGCCATACAACACACTCTACACTCTACACTCTACACACCATACAACCATTTCCCGTAATACAGATGTCTGTTTGTATGCAAAGTGTCTCTATGCGTAATGTGTATGTGTGGATGTATCAATGTGACAAAGAAGAGAGGACGGAGCTAGAGCTAAATAGAGCTGGGACTGGAGAAAGTAGAAATAGAAGTAGAGGAGGAAGAGTGAAGGAGGAAACAGACAACTAAGAGAAAAATAAAATAACTGCTTTTTTCTCCACTGTCTCTCGAGTCTAGATTCTAGAAACTAGAAACTAGACTCCAGGATCTAGAATCTAAAGTGTAGAAACTAGAGTCTAGAATCTAGAGTAAAATGACGCATCCCTCCGTGAACAAATGAGAAAAAAAGGAGAGAGAGCGAGAGAGAAAGAAAAAACGGAGAAAAAACTTGAAAATAAACGATGAGTCTAAATGGAAAGGAAGATGATGACAAGTCAGAGAAATTTATAGCCAGTCTCATGTAACTTTAGAATGTTAGAACGTTAGACTGTTAGACTTTAGATTTAACTATATGGTCTCATTCTCATTCTCAGTCTCTTCAGTATGATCATCAGGGGTTTGCATGTGTACATATGCATTTGTAATATGTACTACGTACATCGCACTTGTACATGTATGATTAGATTTTTTTCGCCTCGCTCTTTCTCTCTCTCTCTTCCTCATCCCATCTTCATCTTCATAATATATAAAACATAACATGTAACGTACATGTTACATGTTATATAGACAGTAGACTACTAAGCTAGAAACAAGCAGGGAAAAAACTAGGCTAGTGAGCTACTTTTGACTACATTCTACATGCTACATGCACATCTCCGGCTGAATATGATGAGTTTCCCTCATGTTTCCTCATTCTAACATTCTAAGGTAGTAAGGTAGAAACTCATACTCATACTCCAGCTCAAACTCAAGTTGCAGTGCTAGTGCTAGTTTTACACAATGTTCCAATCTCGTCATACGACCGGCTCTGGATTCTGGATTCTAGCAGCAGAAAACTCATTCACTAGATTCTAGTTTCTAGATTCAAGAGAATTTGAATCCGAGTCGGAATCTGAATCTGTCTGTGAGCGATGAAGTGGTAGAGAGAAAAGTAAGATACATCGGAGAACATCCCTCATTCTCTCTTTTATATCTCATACAAGCTCATACACTCATGCCTCATACACGGTATTCAATCTTGAGTCTTGAGCATACGCAAATGCACTGTCATAGAGATACAGATACAGCTGCACATACAAAATACGACATACAGGCATATGCATGTACACAAAATTTCTCATTTCCCCATTTTCCCATTCCACAGTAACAGAGTCAAGTCAGAAAAAAAAATCTCGTGTAACGTAGAACAAAAACTGAATTGGTAATAGAAGGAAAACTAAGTATTGGATTTCACCATGCTTTCTCCTCTGTCGTTTGTTGAATGTTGAATCATCCACCTATACATTTTACATCTAAAGTATAATAATAATATACGATAATATAATTTATCTACATGCCACATGATGCAAAAGTATATCAAAAGTTTCATGTTTTATAACATTATTTTCCACAGGAAACTTGATGTTACAAAATGTAACATGAATAGACTTGGCTGTTGTATAATATTTAATATTGTATAACATGGAAAAATTAGTATAAAATATCAGTATATTACAAATTAGAATCCTCTCCTGAATGAAACTACAAAACTCAAATTCGAATTCAGAGCGGAAAGATACAAGAAATTAAGAATTATAATGTATCTTGCGCCTTACGTGGCTTGTTTCATTTTGTTCTACTTTATCTTGTTTAATGCTCCAAATTTCAAGTGCCTGAGCAATTATCAATGAGCATGAGTAATCTGTGTGATACCGAAAACTGGAAGGCACAGATGACACAAATGGAAAATGGAAAGTATTCAAATCTTTTAAATATTATAAATGCAAGTGTCATTAGTTAGTTTGGTTATTTTTATTTCTAATTTGGATGTGGTTCCTGTTCCTTGTTCTATTGGTAGTTTAGGATGATAGATGCTAAATATCCTTGGTTATACTTTATACTAACTCGTCCTCTTTCCTTAGCTTTCTTTAGCAAAACTCACTAATGACCAAGAAATGGAGGGAGAGAAAGGAGAAGAAAGAGAAAGAGCGTATGAGTTGGAAGGCGACGAAGGACGAAGACGAGGAAACAAACTTCTTATCTCTACATTATCTCCATCACACACAAGAAACTTCTCTCTCTCAGACTCTTCTTCTTACTCAAGATTCAAGATCCAAGATTCAAGTAAATTGAATTTTCCTTCATTTGAATGAGTGCGAAGTTCTTCATCATAATTCCTCGTGCACGTAGCTACACACTGCACACACAGGCTTTATCTATGTATGTATCATGAATGTTTTATGTCTAGAGTGTAGATTGTAGATTGTGGATAGATATTATTGTACTTGTATTATCATATAAAAAGCTTCATGTATAAATTAATAAAGGGAATAAGGCTAACGATAAGAATCCTATTTCCATATATTCAAATTCATAATCATACCTCAAAGTACCTTGAAATGGTAAAAGACTGTAGACTGTAGACGGTAGACGGTGGAGAAAGGAGTGGATGATAAGTCCCAATCTTTAAATTGAATATCATACGGGTGGAACAAATGGAAAGAGCTCATGTGTGAAAATTCTCATTTTTTTTCTAGACTCTAGACTCTAGAGTCTAGACTCTAGACATTTCTCCTTTTAACCTTCTTAATATCATGTTAATGCCGCTTATATCTATACAAAGAAATTTGATATAAAGTATAGAATGTACATCAAGATCTACGACAGGTACGCAGAGTAGGAAGTAGAAACCTGCACAGGAAATTTTTGTTCCTGAATGTTTTTAATCTTTTTTAAAATAAATGTAGCAACGTAGAAGTTGCGAGTACAATACAAAAGTATAAAGGTAAGCAGATAAAAGAGAAATCTCTGACGTACAGAGAGAAAAGTTACTTTTGAAAAAAAATGAACTAGTCATGTCATAATTTTCCGTGTATGGTTTTGATGTTAAATTTGACTTTGACTCTGACTTTTCCGTACTCCGTACTTGGAACTCCATGCTCCATGCTACATACTCCGTACTCCACATGAAACGTGAATCAAGTTGGGGTTCTGAAGGAAATGTCTGTCTTTGAATGGAATGGAATTCTTAGAACGACATGGAAGATGGAAACATCAACATATTGTTCTTTGTTCTGTCAACCTAATTATTTTACTACCGTGCCGTGACATGTGAGATGACATGGTCCACAAAACACTGCACACGACACACGACATACAGTAAAAGTTACAGGTAGGCATGCGAATTGCAAACTAATAGATCATGTCTCCTTCTCCCTCTGTATTTTGTGTTATGTTCTTAGGTTTCAAAATTTGTCGTTTCCTTTATCTTTTGTCTTTTTCTTGATGTTTCTTGACGAAGGGGGAAAGTTTTCTTCGATACTTTCATGTACGTTGTACTTCAAAGAAATGAAAAAGGTGAAAAGAGGAAATACAGAAGAAACTCTGTCGATTTTAACCAGAGATCAGAGATCAAAAATACCAAGTAAAACAAAAGTTTTAATGCACATACGGATGTGATTATTTGAAACCGAGTATAGAAAATGAAGCGTGTTTACGACATTACGACAAAAACAAGAAGAATGACAGTTACTCAAAACTCAAAAATGTTTGGGTAGACAGAAAAACCCTGATTTCTGTAACACAAAAGAGCTTAATAAAAATTGGGTTGTTTATGGTAAAACATTCGGTATGATCTGCAACTAGAACATTGCAGAAACTGTCAGAATTACTTTTATAAAATATTCTGTCAGTCTACTTTTTTCAAGTCGTGCCAAGTTGACGCTTTTGTTTGTTTTTAGTTTTTTAGTTGTTAGTCTAGCGTCTAACATACAAATATGCTTAATACATTTGATTCCTCTAGTACTGTGTACAGTGTACATTTAAAAGGAGTGAAGTGATTGGCACTTGTAAAATAAACAAGACGAGAGTTTGTTTGACACATAACAGAGAAAGCAAAAGTCAAAGCATCCCAATTCATGTAATGTGCACATTTCACATTTCTCAAGAGGAACAACATTTGTATGGAGGAGAAAAAATTTATTGTGAAATTCAAGTCAGCAGTATAAAAAGTCTAAACGTCTAAATTATTTGCATACATTCAACTGCAGTTTTACAGATATTCTATTCTTGATATAGCTATGGCTGTACCAGATACCAGAATAATATTAGAAACTAGATGAAGATGGAAAATTCAACTGTTCACTGTTCATGCACAATCTACAACTTTTTATCTTTATTTTATCGTGGTATTAGTCTGTAGTCAATTTGTCTTCATATTTCGGGATTGAGATCAGGGTAGTCACGGAAATGCAGACTATGCAGAAAGTGAATGTGAATGTCGGATGTGTTTCAGTCCATGTTTCTGTTTCCCCCGGTTCAACCAATACATCGTCTATCGTCTTTCAACTTGTCCAGGATACAGGACTCAGGATTCAGGAAATTTCCTTCCTCTTTAGAACTCATGTGTAGCGAGAAGCCAGCTTCACATTACTTTTCTTTGTCCTTTCTATCAGCTGCTTCTACATTTGTACTTTGTACATTTTAAACTGTAGTCGTCATATCGTGTAGTCGACAAAACTCAGTGGAAACTGATAGCCATTTAATGCATTTTTCAACTTGTCTTACAGATGTACATTATAAATGTGTTTAGTGTCTAGTAGCTAGTAGTGGACAATAGAATGTTCACTTTCCATTCTCCAATTTTCAATGTATAACAGATTACAGATTAGAGAGCTGTAGCTGTCAAAGGAGAAAGTTGAAAGTTGATCCCTTCCTGTGTCTAGTGTCTGGTGTCTACATTCTACAAGAATGTTTCTCTAGAGTAAAATTCAAACTTTTAGTGTAAATCCAAATCCAAATCCAGCAAGTACAAAAGTTGGAGCAATGCTAAAATCCTCTCTGTTGAATGGATACCAAAAAGTACAAAATGAATGGTCAACTACCGAAATAACTTACGCACTAACAGGGACATGAAAAAAAAGAGTTCTGGACAATTTCTTTCATTGGTAAGAAGAATACAAGAAGAGCTACCGAATGAAGCGTATTTCTCCGTAAGTACTACACTGGGCACTAGACACACTCGCAGTTGAACTGGAATGCATTGCCATAACATAAAAACACGCATGAGAACCGAAAACCCAGCATGTTTGATCACATTAACTTTTGAGTTTCGTGGTTTGGCTTGGGTTTCTTTCCTTTCCCTACCAATATTAACGAATACTTTTTAGTTTCCCGCTTTACTTTGGGCAACCAAGATCCAAGTACCATCATGCTATTGTTTGGAGTTTGGACGCATGTTACAGTGTACATTGTACATTGTAGATCCTACAGCATTTACTTGGACTCGTGTCCACCATCAACATTCCAATTACACCGTAAACTACAGGATGAACTTTGAGAAAGAATCAAGAATCACATGATTAAATTCCCACTGTATTTCTTTCTTTCTTTCTACTGCCAATTTCTCCTCTTTCTTTTTACTTGACGAATAATTTGATGTTTCCTTCCTCCTCTGCTTTCTCCGCTTTTTCCTGGAACGTCAAAGATAGACAATGGAAATATCCACAGATTTCTAAAAAGGGAGAAAAGGACGCAAAAGACAATGGGAAAAAGGGAGAAGGAAGAACAGAGAAACTCAAATTGCTTCACATGATTCCGTATTTCAGTATCGTATCCTTTCTCATTACTTGACCAAAACTATTTTTCATCGTTTGGACAAACTAAAACAAACTATCGAATTAGATGAAAACACAAATCTCAAATCTCCAGCAAAACCACTAACATTACTACGGTACAGTTATCGTTAAAACTACTCAAATCAAACCGTTCGCTCTGCTAATGGTTGACAGCACACAAACCAAACCAAACCAACCCAAGACAAGACAAAGGAAGGATAAAGGGAAGCGAACAGACAAAAATTTGATGGAAATCCTCAATTCAACAATTCTAATCATCCAACAACATTCTATCTCAAGCCTCAAAACTCTAGGCTCTAGACTCAAAAATCAAGACGCTTGAGTAAACTTCTCGTTTCTTTTTGCTTGTTCTCTTCACTGCTTTTTACACTGTACACTATATACATAATAATACTAATACATACCACAACGTTGTTTATTATAGTCTCCTGTCCAAAATCTAAATGATGAGGAGTGGCTCTAATGCATTACACTCCCACAGACAGAAATATGACAGCTCATTTGTCAATTTCTGATGTCTGATGTCGATTCAATCTTTTCCTCTGATTTTTAATTTATTTTCTTTACTCTTTCCTTCTTTCTTTATTTCTTCCACAGTTTTACTACTTCCTTTGTTATTTTTCTTTTGTGATAAATGTGTAGACACCGTGAGTTTATAGAAACAAGTACAGCATACAGCTACACACTCTGCACTCTATATTTTTTGCCCATTTCATCATTATTCCCACATTTAATTTTCATTAGAGTCTGACTGACTTTGTTCGACTTGGTTCTTGTTTCATGATCAAATTGGCAGTCTGGCAGTCGTATCTACAATTTACGATGCAAACTGATAAACTCAAGATACGTACGAAAACAAACAAACAAAATTTCCTGAATTCCTTGAATTCACCAAGACTTTCTATTCTTCTTCCAACTTACAACTTGGAAATAAATAGATTTGTCTTCAGTGAATAATATAATTTTTCACGGATGGAAAATGTGCTTATTTGATAAAACCCATTTAATTATTACTTTTGCTTGATGGCTGATTCTCTCCTTCTCGCTGGTTCTTTTTTTGTAGGAGATAGAAGATAGACCGAGTTGAAAAAATAAGAGAAAGAATGAAAAAAATTGGAGAACCACAGACGCTACACTATGGAGAAAAAGTAAAAGTTAGACAAAGTAATTTCATTGATATACGTATTGGTTGTGCTTGAGAAACTTTCTCTTTTCCTACTTTGAGATAAAAACAAATCATTATTATTTTTTCGCGTCAATAATAGTAACTGGGAACCACAAACAAAAGGAGTGAATAATGGGAAGAGAGGAAGGTCTGTAAAAAATGAGGGAGAGGGAACAGCTAGAGAGTGAGAGAGTGGATGAAATAGATGGAATGTGTGGGAAAAGAAAAGGCATGTGATGGAAAAAGGAAATATGAGGAAATGGCATTAGATTCGATGGTTTGGGTTTGTTTGGTTGGGTTGAGTTGGGTTCATATGTGTAGTTTCGTTTATCTTGAGTCTTGAAAAGAAAAAGAATAATAATAATAATAATAATAAACTTGCAACTATTTATGTTTCACTCCATTTTCCACATTATGTATCAGAATTTCAAGATGGAAAGATCGAAAGTCTTTCACTCTCACAGACATGTTCAATGTTCAATGTACAATATGTTGTACAAACAAGTATACAATTCGATGCTACATGCTTCTACATTGTACAGTGTACACACAACAAGAAACAAAAAAGTATTCATGATGTTTTCTCAAATTCTCATGTTTGTTTACCATCTGACTGTGAACTCATCAACAATGCTTATGTACTCTTCACACTCTTCTCGATCTACTATCTACTGAGTAAACCCTGTACTCTATACTCTACACACTACACCATACTCCGCACAACATATTCTCTTTTTCCAGAAAAAAGGCTCCAAGAAGATTGAAGATTTGAAAAAAAATGCATCCACCGAAAACTGAGAACCGAGAAAAAAGAGGAGGAATCATTACGGATGAATTTCTTCTTGTCATATCACACCATATTTTCCATTAGTAAATGAAATCTTCCTGATCGAAAAGGGACGGACGTGCTGTCACAATAATGAAAAGGCTTACAATAGAAATTTCACAGCCAAAATCTCAGAGGCAAATCTATGTTCAATGTACAATGTAAAGAGTACAGAGTTTGTACATTGTACATTGTTCAAATGTAGACTTGGATTTGCTAGTTTATTTTTCTTCAGATGTACAACGTACAATGTACACATTACACACAAAAACACATATATGACGTGTGTACATTGTATGAGGTTCTGGATTTTGGAATCTACAGTAGATTCTAGTTTCTAGATGGTAGATTTTGTTGGATTGGAAACTTTTTGTACAAGTCAATATGTTCACCCGGCTCCGGTTCCAACTTCATCCCAACTTGAAACTCGACTACATCCACCGTTCACAGCACAGATGATGAAAAACAACCAAAATACGTGCAAACGAACAACCAATCAGGAAAAGTACACGAAAACAATCAGGCTCAACGCTCAATGCTCAACACACACTTACATCCGACATATTATATGATACACCTACAACCTCCAATCTACAACCTACCACATCACAGCTCACAGCATACAGATTACAGATAAATGTACTTGTACATTGTACATTGGGTATGTGCGTCTCTCCACGAGCAGAACACCAGAACACACGCAGTCACACATCGTAATTTCGAAATCGAAATCGAAAAGGAAAAACCTCGGTAAACACGTACCAAAACTACGAACATTACATTACAACTTATTTACAGAGACCGCTCGAATCTCGAATACAAATGAACGGACAAGATTCGGGATTCGGTGCACTACAAAACACAAAATACAAAGAAGTATATAGGAGTAGAAGAGAACAAAATGTACTTTAGATTAAATAAATAAATAAATAAAGTGAACGGAGAGGAAAACAACAAAAACGATATACAATTCTGGGTATATATTGTGTATGGTATACCGGTATACGAAATAAGCACTACCATGTTAAAAATATCATGGATAATGGATAATATTAAATATCCGCCTTTGTTTCTCCACCTTCCACATTCACGATTCCAGGTTCTAGGTTCCAGATCAACACAGCACACACAAACTTTCACCGTGAAATAAGGAAAATGCATTTAGCTCAGAACCTACTATTCACGTATTACATATGTACTCCCTCGCAGACAAATACTCGTAGAATAAATAGCTGTGGATTGGATTGGATGGTGGATCTAAAGTGAAAAAGAAAGTGGAGTTGTGTTGTGAACTGTTCAATTTCACCATGTAGTGTATAGATACTAGATATTAGATACGACTACTATTACATTATTCTATATTGGATAGTCCGTTTCAATATTTCTTTCTTTCGGAATGCTGCCGGTGTAGCTGGATCCAGTATCTAGTATCCAATATTCAGTACATTGTGTATGGAATATGGACAATAGGCGTCCAATGTACAATGTATAGTGAACTGAACAGTCTACGGAAAATTGTACAAAACCCTGATAAATTCACTGTATTACCAAGGAACTTGAATGCATTCAAAAATAGATGTGTGGATGTGTGAGGAGTGAAGAGGGATTTTATTCTCAAATCTCAAAGAACCAAAAGGAAAAGGAACTTCGCTCACTGACTGGATTTCTGGTTTTGGGATTTGAACAGAAAAAAGGCTGACAGTAAGTCGACAGATTTCTATCTCCCTCAAGTCTCAAGTCATTTTACCAACTTTTTTCACACAGACCAAATACTTCTCCTTGACTACAATGTACAATCTACCATTTACAATCCATATTTCTCAAAATATGATACTATAAATATCCCGGTACTTTGAAAAGTGTATAAGAAAAATTGAATTCAAAATTCTGAATTGGGAATTCGAAGGCAAGGTGTGAACACAGAAGATTGAAATGAACATACCAACAAAAGAATTGCCAAGGACAATGCCAACGACAACGGCATTCAGATTCAAAGATTCAGAGATGGATATGGAGTGATATTTTGCAAAATATCCAGTACATATCTTGACAATACTTCTCTAGTTTCCAGTCTCTGTACTTTACACTGCATCATACTCCGTACTTTACACTGTACAAAATTCACTATACACCTACTTTTACGGAAGTAGCATAAAAGCGGAGAAAATGAAAGAGGAGAAAATTTTTAGAAAAGACATGGAAATGGATATTGGCATTTAAGACCGGAAAAGGATGTGCTTAGCTCCTTTTCTCCGCTTTCCTCCTTCCATTTTCCATCTTCCTTGCTCTTCAATTTTAATGCACGTCATATATATAATACTCCCGTACAAAATCCTACTTGCTTCTATTTACTATACATTATACGTATATTATATATATGCAATGTGCATATGTATAAATTGTCATCCTCATGCTTGAATACTTTCCCAAGCAAAAGTAAGTTGAACATTGGACGTTGAACAATTGCAACAACAACTGATTTCTTTTTCATACAGTTCGCTTCGTACACTTACTTTTTTAGACCTTGTACTTTTACTTTAACAAGCAATCGTCACAATACACGATGACTATTACATTTTTCATTTTTACGCGAGTGTCTAGTGTTTAGTGTCAGACTAGTGGACTAGTGAAATGTTCTATCCAATCAACGTACAGTACAAAAGAGCATTAACATAAAATATGGAACAAGGAATTACAGACGAACAATGAAATTCAAAAGATATTTAACACCATGCATTTTGCATTACATGAGAATAAATATGCCAAAAATCAACGTTTTCTACTGCCTAGAACCTAGAAACAAGAATCTAGAATATGAGCCAAGCTACATTATAACTTAGAACTATAATATCTGCAAATGGAATAAAGCGGAACGTATAACGTATCCTATTATCATTTCCCTTCATAGGATTTCTGATGCATAATAAATAAGCGGAAAATATCCGACTTTGAATTTTGGACGTTCCGAAAAGAATCAGAGAATTACAGAAAATATTAGAACATGCTCAATTCCGGCTCCCGTCCTATTTTACATATTTGTTGACAAATTTCCATTCTCCATTCTCCATGATCCATAATAATAAACTTAGATAAATGGAGAAAATATTATGACTTTAGCATTGTCTCGATTCTCGCTTCTGCCCCTACAGTTTTTTATTCTACATTTTTAGGCATTTTATCTGAATTCTGCATATATTAAGGACTATGGACCAAGCATTTCATCTCGATTCTCAATCTCAATCATATTTTCTCATCTTTGAATTGCTTGTAGTTTGTAGTTCAAACGAGAAATTATAATTTTGCCGATTTTGCATCAAATTTTCTTACAGTTCCAGAGGCTAACAAAGTCTAGCGACCAGATACTAGAACAAAAAGCAAACATCACTTCAGGAATACGATGACTGTTCAAAAAAATCGTAACAACAATATATATATATATATATGTATCTCCAATCCCCAAAGAAGAAGGAGGAAGGTGTCACAAAATCTCCATTTTCTCACCATTGTTCCAGATTCAAGATACGATAAAACCTGAAGGAAAATAATAGCATGTGTTGTGTAACATCTAACAAGTAGAACATAGAATGTAATGCTAACAGAGGAGAGCGAGTACGAGATTTTTATTTGTATGATGTGGTGACTGCACCACGCATGATAGCATACCAAATACGGAAATACCGGAGAAATGCCAGAGGAGGTGACGTGGACTTTTATTTATATCTGCAAAGGACCTCTGAAATATATCATTTTCATGACAGGTTTGAATTTTTTTTTATAGAGTGGAGTGCTTTTACTATTAGAATAAATTAATTTGCAAGTCTATCGTTTCCTTGGATTGTATTGGATTGGTAAAGTTTGAATACATTTTGCTCATGTAGAATGTAGAGGTAGTTTATTCCGTCGTTTTCCATATCTTTATACTAGATTCGTAGTTGGTCGACTTGTCTTGAGCTATACACAGTTCTATTTCATGTCACCACATGTGAAATGTATAATATACAGGATATATATCTGTACAGTAATGCTATAATATTATATTATATTATATCGTACCATTATTTCCCACTGTTGTTTTTCAAAGCATACTTACATGTATCACATATATCTCTTCCATTGACAATAAAATTTACATTGAAATCCCATAGAACATAGAACTTCCTAGAAAAAAATTAGAATTCTTCTTTTTTCTAACCGTCAAATACAGAGAGTGAGCAAAAGGAAGAAGAATAACGAGAAGAAGGGAAAAAAGAATGGGAAACACCAGTGAATTGTAAATTCAAAGTAGGGAATGGTCCATGTATATCATTTCAGTGCAACCTACGCAATTCTTTTGTTTTAGTTATTTGTAATTCAAAATTTGAAATTCTACTTTTCCCAATACTTTTGCATTCGAATTTCGGATTTGAACACTAGACTAACGTCTGAATAAGAATGAAGTGAGAATCCAAAATGATCACAGACCAAAACCAAAACCAACAAACGTCATTTTGTATTGCATTGGAAATTCCACAATTTCAGTTAGTTTTTTGTAAAATCAGTGATTCCCAGCTCCAGAATCCAAAAGTTGTTAAGGCCTTGTAAAATGTAAATACTCAATTGCGTCATGAACAAATGATTGCCTTCAAAAATCTATATTTAGACACAATTTGCTTTATCCTCAAAGAAGAAAAGTAGAGAATGTTGTACTGAGCATAAATAGCCTTATCTTATTTGGTGCGAAAAGGATTGGCAAGATAATGACATAAAAAATATTACTATTACTATTATTTTTCATGGAACATCATTCTACGTCCTACGTTATCCCTCGTGCACCAACCACAAAGGCAAACGACAAATGATAAAGTTGACAGGTACAAAATGACAATAACAATATCAACGGAAATGTGAAAAGTACTTTAGCAGCAGCAACTTGAGTTTTGTCGCAAACTTTCCTCATCACAGACATTTTGCATAATACGCCCACATTTTCGGTTTCTACTTTCTACTTTCCACATTCTACGTTCCAGATCCTGGACTTTTATCTGTTTGTAAAATTATGTGAAATTGAATTGGTCGGACGAGGAAAAAAAAGAGATGGAAGGAGAAAAACTCATTATAGCTCTTTATTTTGCCCAGGATTGTCAATTTTCTCATACTTAAACTACTGTTGTACCATGTACAATGTAGATGTATCGTATTTGGACTATAATCTATATTATGCAACCAACTTTCAACGTAAGAAATAACACAATTTTCCATTTTCCATTCTATTTTCTACTTTATCCCATCCAAAGTCTATTTTATTTACCAATTTACATCGTTTACAGTTCCATCCGAGTCCCATCCAATCCAATCCAAGTTCCATATAATCCTACAATAATAGACTACGTAAATACGTCCATAATATGCATACATTGTACATTGTACACTGTACATTGTATCCGTAGACTTGAAGACATAGCAGAAAATTAACTGAGGAGTGAATCCGATTGTATGAGATTGTATGATGTAAGCTTGTAAGCTGAAACTGGTGACTGGAACTGCAAGATTGGCGTCTTCCCCTCGTTTTCTTTCCCAAACGAGGCATTTACATTCATCTGTATCTCATTATAATGTTATGTTGAAGCTTGGAGCTTGAAGCCTGACTGACTGTCGCTCTCCATCGTTTTCCTTTTTTGGCGTCATGTTATTTTACATGTATATATGTACAATATACATGTACACATGCATTTTCCCGTCTGCTGTCTGCACCAACTATCAAATCAAGGGAACGGTGAGACGGTGAGATACAAAATACCAAATACCAAATACAAAATGCGAAGTAGAAAGACGAAAGACGAAGGAGAACCAATCAAAGGAAAAAAAACTCTCTTGACAAAATCCAAGCCTCTTGCACACTTTCACTCTACAATCTTTTCTCTATGTTCTACGTTTGTTTCAACTCGTTCAAATAAGCCCAGGCGTATTACATCAACCGGCGGTATGGTACGGTAGGCTTTTGCAATTTCTACTGAAAGAACCATCGTCGTTTTTGTCTTCGTCTTCGTTGGCGGTAGCAAGTTACAAAAATAATAGTAAATCCAATATAACGAAGAAGAGGAATAGGACTACGAATACAATTTGAGACTGTGCTCCCTCTCCCTCTCTCCCTCCAAGCATCAAAAAGTGAAAAAGAAAAAGAGATGAGAAACAGTCGACAACTCAGTACTCAATATATAATAGATATATATGAGCTCCAGAAAATTGATTCTGAGTGTTTCATTTCTCATTGTTTGGCTTGGCATTCACTCATGTTTTCCCCTCGTCTTTCTCTTCAGTCTTGAGTCTCGACTCTGGAGTCTACATTCTACATTCTACATTCTAAAGTCTAGATTCTAGACTCTAGAATGTAGACTCTCGACAACTACTACACTCGGCAACAGGAGAAAGAAGGAGCCAGCGCGAAAAAGCAAACAGTGGTTAAAAAATGAAATGGAATTGGAATTCAATTTAGATTTCGAATTTTCTCTTTACAATGCGCACGAGATACTGAGACTCTACACTCTAGATTGTAGACTGTAGCATTGTAACATGTAGTATGCCGCTGTTGTGCTTTTCCCAAATTTATTCTTAACATTATTACTTCTATTATTGCATAAGGGACGGAGTGCGCTCCTGTTTTTTCTCAATATTATTGTCTAGTTTGATCTACCCAATGTACAATGTGTATTGTATTTGAATTTTGAATCTACAATGTAAACAGTAGACAGTAAAGAGTTATAAAAAACATGATTGTTTCATGGATCTGGGCTGTGTGCTGTGTACAGTGTACAGTTTACAATGTACAGTGCATACGTACATTGTGGATTAAATTGGTTTCCTTATATATAACATGGCCATGGTTTGCTTGTCTTTTGAAACTGAACACACTGAAGTGCACTGAAACCTGGAAACTAGAAACTAGGACTGAACGAAAAAGACAACAAAACTCTGGAATGAAATTTAGAGTCAAGAGACAAGAGACAAGCCATGATGTTGATGTTATTCTCACTACGTACACATTTTTTTTTGGCAAAGTCCTTACTCCTTAGTTCTTAGTCCCGGTAAAAGACGCCATTAAAATGAAGAATGTGAGACAAAATCCATTTTTACATGTTCACTCTCGCCTATTTTCCCATTTATGTATGCATCTGTTGTTATCTTTGTATTTTTTGTAAAAATAATCGAAATTGATGGAGCTTAGACGAGTTAGACGGGTAACTAAATAGCACTTTGGAGAAAGTTCCAGCTTCAGCTTCAAGTAGAAGACGTGAAGATGGTCAAATAATAAATGCACTAAGAAAGATAGGAATGAGAAACTACGAACTTCCAGTGGCGGAAAGAGAGAGAGAGAAAACAAAATTGCAATTCTATGTACTTGACTCGGACAACTTCGCTCTTTTTCACATTCACTCCAGCTGTTCTTTCATCTTCCAGCTCCAGCTTTGCTCATCTGCCAACATATAGAGACATTTACACATAAATGAGTGCGTTTTCATACTATTTTCTCCATTTGTCCCCATTCTCACATTAGCAGTTTAGCCGTTTGATGACTAGTTATGTCCTTCACTTAAGACTTCATAAAGAGAATGAACATCATTTTAAAACTTGGCATTGGCAATGGCAATGGCATTCCCATCGCCCAAGTTGTTCATGTCTAATGTCTATGTTCTGTTGTGGAAACTGGAATTTACAACGAGTTTAAGGTAAGCAGCTGACGCTTAGAGTGTCGTCATCTTGCTCCTCTTTTTCTTTTGCCTTTCTCCTAATCCTAATCTTAATCGTAATTTACCATGTTCCATCTTCTAGGTTCATGCTCCATGTTCCATGCTACCAGCAGCTACAAATCCCAATTCCTCCAGTTCTTTGCTCTCTATTCTCTATTCCTATTACACTACACTACATTACATTTACTAGTCACTAGTCATCCCACACATTTCCAGTAATATTGAACATTAAGAATTAACTCGAGTGGAAGAGAAAGATGAAGATACAGAGATAATTGAAGAGAAATGTACCGAGTCCGATGTAACAGAATTGTAAATTATCCACGAGCAAACGAGATGATCTAAGCTGAAAATGAAGAGTACGTTGTAACTTATAACAAATTCAGATTCAGAATTAAGAGCAGCTGTGAAACCGGGAACGTAAATGTACTAAATACAAACTAGACACTAGCAAACAGTAAATTCTGGAGACGCCATACTGTATACTGTGTACTGTGTAATACACGTTGGGCCGTAACCGTGTATTACAGTTTCAAGGGAATTAAGTTGTGTTAAGTTTGGAGCTTGTACTTTGGAGCTGGTGAAGTTAAATACGAGGGCACATATTTTTGAATGGCTGTTAAACCATCTTAACGACCAAACACAAAATTTATAGTTTTCTCCAGCAGAAATAATGAAGAAAAGCACACCTGCCGATTTTCTCTAGAGTCTAGATTCTAGATTCTGGGTTCTAGAGGTTGATGCTTCATCTTCAACCCCGTTTTTACTCATAGTATATAGCCTGGCGTCTTGTGTTTACTACAGTATTTACATGCAATTTTTGGGAAGGAGCGGAATAAGATATTTTTCACCATAAAAACACTGAAAAAAAACTGTGGATATTAAACATACATAGACATTTTATGATTCCCCGGATGCTTATTTTCGTTATTAAGTAAGTAAGTAAGAGGTTTGAGCTTTGGTGCGTCACTAAAGTATTTAAAGAAGGAAAAAAGCATCAGTAAATTTGCCGGAGCATCAAGCATCAATGCATCCAGCAAGAATGGCGCATAAATATCCGACTAAATTAAAAGTTATAGCTTTATTATGACCAGAGTGAGACAAAGTATGGTGTGTGCATAAAACACAAGTTGTCATTCTTATGAGTCCATTTTCAATCACAAATTAAACAAGTGATTTCTACTGTGGATTCTGGATTCTGGATTCTTCTCATTTCTCATTAGTTTGTGCAATAAAAGGGGAACGGTTCCTTTGAATTTTTTATCATTTCATCTTTTATCATTTGACTCACAGGGAAACTGTTCAAACTGCTGTGATAATTTATGTAACAAATTATTTTTAACTTTGCCATCTGTGACCACATGTAGCCTGTAGATTGTAGGTTGTCGGTCCTTGTCGTTGGTCGTTGATCGTCATGAGCACATGCTTGTATATATACCAGAAAGTCCACTGCACACTGTAAACTGCTCAGTGCGCAATGTTCAGTGTAAACGGCTAAATGCTCAATTACGTTGTCCAGGTTCACAGAATAATGAGTCGCCATTCACACAAATCCTACACCCTACACCCTACACATTCATACATTTTCCTTCTCCCGTTAGCTTACGGTAATAGCACCTACGGTCTGCAGTCTACAATCTAGAACCTACAATCTACAGAGGTGAATAAATCACAGGAGGGCCACACCGCAAGATCCATTATACTTTACACCTATAATATATGTTATAAATGTGTGCTGTCTCATCTTTACTCCCCTTGAGATTCGAGACGGTAACATGTAACATGTCCTTCCTAACACTTTAACATGCCACATAAAAATTCCACGTCGACATCCACATTGTACAAATATACATGGAGGAAAAGACAGGATATGGGGAATAGAAAGCAGAAAAAACAAAGATAAATATGAGGTTTGTGTGCTCTGCTCAGTTCCAAATTAGTGTGTGAAAGTGGTGAAAAGTCGTTGAAAAATATCACGATTACTAGAAATCATTTTTCCTTCTCCGCTTTTCTCTTTTCACTCTCAGCACTCAGGACTGAGCACAAAACACCAGGAGGAGATACATAAAGCATACAGTGTACAACGGGAGCTCAATAAATAATGTCCACACGTTTGTAACCCTGCGGGTCTGTGCTTGTCCTTGTAAATCCTTTAAGTCCACTCTGATTACCGTGGAATTAGGAAGGGTGATGTTGATTATTCCCTCCCCGGAATTCTCCAACATATGCACTTGATTTTGTCCATTGTCTTTTGTCCTCGTGCAGTGCTTAAAGTGAAAGCGGAACGTGCTTTTACCCTAAACTCTAAACTCGAAAGTCTAGACTCTAGATTCTGAACTACTATAAAAACAATGGTACGCATGCCAGAGCCGTCTAATTGAAATGCTGGTAGCTGGTACCGTAGACTGTAGAATAACTCGTACATGGCAAATGGAGAATAAAATAAATGCATTCAGAGCTCAAGGATAAAAAATCACCATGTTTTCAAGTTTCAAGTACAAGGACGTGCACTATTAATTTCTGGAACAATCCGACCCTACATGGATACAGTACATGTAACAAATGTACATTGAAACAAATTTAAAATTCAAATTTGACATGAGCTACATGCTACATGATACATGTTATATACAAACTCCAAACTACTCTGTTAAATGGAAATACGTAAATACATAAATTCAATAAACAAAAACCCATGGAAAATAACAAAAAGTAGAAAGCTACTTGTCTGAACATGTTATTCAAATCAGGAATATCATCTATAAGCAAACCAAATAAATTGACGGACAGAATGAAAAAACTTGTTTTGTTTTCTCCTCTTACTCCTGTTTTCCATTAGTTGTAAAAGGAAAAGAAAGGAAAGAAGTAAAACTCACATATTAGAAATATGTACACGGGTTTCGTGTTCTTCTTTTTCAAGAAGAAGAACATAGGACGGAAAGATTATTTAGTTCACACACAAATTGTCTCTTTGACATGTCGTTCATTTTCAAAAATTAAAAAAATGACCGGATGCATATCAAAAATTGATATACGACAAGTAGTTTTAAAAAGAGTAGAAATCAGCAGAAAAAGAAGTATTGACTTTACCATAAATATTGAATATTGCTTTGTACGTCTGTAGACTGATAGAAACTGCTGGAAAACTAAAACTAGAAAATACAGTTTGCTCTCGTTTTGCTTCTTGTGGCTCCGATATCTGACATTTTATTTTGTCTTCTTCCATTACCTTTTCCGAAGATAAAAATCAGAATGAAACCAAAGTTTGCAGAACACGCAAACTAAAATTCCAAGACAGAAAGAAAGACAGCGACAAAACCAAAAAAAACTAAAAAAAAAAAATCAGAGAGCTTCTGAAGATAAATCTACCATCTAAATTCTTTCCATTTTCAATGGTCATGGGAAACTATTTTTACATGTACACATTTTTTCTTAATATAAAATGAATGAAACTGTCGAACAAAACCACGGAAAATTCAGAGATGAATAAAACTAGTCCCAACTTTTCTTGCATCACCTCATGAAATTTTCAGCATGGGTACTTTGCAAAATACATTTTATATATATACAAGTACAAGTACTTGTGATTTGTGATGTTTATTGACAAGAAAAAAAAAATCGCACTGATTGTAAATGTTTGCAGTGACGTCCAAAGAGCAAACTCTGACATGAGATGTGTACGTGAGATACTGAAGGTGAAGTGAAGGTGTCCAACTTTTCATGTAAGAAGTGAGAATGAATCATTGAAGAAAAAAGGGGAAAAATGAAGAGGAAAACTTTCCGTTTCTTTTCTCTTGCCATTCGGCATTTGGTTGGTATTTGGTATTTGATATTTTTAGCTTGGCACCAAATAAATTATTTCAATTTACAAGTGGCAAAAGTTTTCCTTGACTCACCATGATTTTCAGATTTTCAAGCTCCAAAGTGTCCTCTCGGTTTTTCAGTCGTTGAATGAAATGACAAAAAGTAAAGTGAAGAATGAAGAATGTTCTAGAGTCTTGTAGATGTACACTGTACAGTGTACAGATGATGCGGAAATAATGGATTCACGTTTCTATACATCTCTGTTATCTGTGGGTGTAGAGTGTAGATATAACTTTGTACAGGCTGTACAAAAAAAGTATTAGAAATTGTGATGCATTGTGCTTTAAGTTTTGAGAAAAACATGATCACGGTTTGAATCTCACGTCCGTATACCTATACGCTTGAGATGGAACTGTGACAGTGAATCCTCTAAAGTCAGAGTGGATGAAGGGTGAAAAGCGATAGAGCTTTCCCACAATGTTTTTTTTCTTCTTCTTGATCATTCCCTCTAAATTCTAAATTGTTATCAACAAAATAAATTCAATTTATTTATACTTGATACTTGACGTTCCTTCCTTTCACCACACGGAATCAAAATCCTCAACCCTCAACTTTTACAATAAAACCAGATTTTCAAATGTTGAAATGTTAACTTTACTTTTCTTTTCTTCATTTATGTTCCCTCACTTTGATTTCCTTTCCTTTCCCATTCTCCGTTCCATTTCACTGACGTTGAACTTTCTTCCCTCTTCTCTTTTTCTACCCACAGAACTACAGTGTGTGGTGTGTGCACTGTGCACTGTACACATAGTACTTGTGCTTTCACGGAAGACGACCAAGTTGATGATGGTACCCATATAAAAACATTATTTTATACTATTATCATCATTATTATTACTACTACTATTATTATACGCACACAGTAATAGAACAAAAGTCTAGAATCAAGTATTCAGAATCTAGAATCCAGAATCTAAAATTCTAGAATAAAAAGTTTGTTGTAGTAATAACGGTTTACGTCAAGTCCATCATACTTTCATCTCCACTGTAATTTCTACACTCTACACTCCACGCTCTACTCTCTATGCATAAAGGGAACTAGACGTGCATGCATGTAAATTGAAAAATAATCTGATTTTCAAACTCTGGCACATAACATACCCTACAACGTACAAGAGAGAACCACTCCATTTTAAAATGAGTTTTCGAGGCCATCTTACCAAATCTTTTACATGTCCCATATAAAAACACACTCTCGACTCCTGATTCTCGATCTTATTCATGTCGGGTTTTATTTTTTCCACTGTCTCAGTATTTTCCTTGAATCTTGTAACAACCGCTCCACTACATTCTCAGAATCTCAGAAATAAATGCATGAAGATGTACTCATCACGAAAAAAAAGTACGCACAAAGTTGTAGTGTAGAGCTAATCGGAATGTAGGGAATACGAATTGGAAAGAAAATAGAAGGAACGGAAGGGAAATCCTGGAATCGTTTTCCACTTTTTCAATGTTGAGCTCCGTAAATATTTATTATGTCAAATGATTTACAACTTCAACTTGAGGAAAAAGAAATTGTGGAAGAAAAGAAAAAAAGTAGAAAAGAGCAACGGGAAGAAAAAACCTTGTACCATAAAGCGACTTCTGTTTCTCTGGTCACATTACATACACCATACAGCATCCACCATACACGACATAAACCCACAACATTTGTTCATGTGAAGACATCACAGATTATATGGAATGAAATTGCATGGAAAGTCTGACATGTACAACGTACATGTGATACGTCCAGAGAACAAAGTACACTGTACAGCGTGCTTAGTTTGTAGAAGAGAGTAAAAAATCACGTACTTGAATGAGTGTCTATTGCAAACCTCCTTTCTTTCACTGTCTCCCACCGGAAATTTTGAAATAGAAGAAAACTTGGGTTTACTCTGTCTATTCTTTTTTAGTTTTTTTTGTCTGGATAGGAGATAGGATGACATCAAAAATAGAATGGTGGACATTGAATCTTTCTCTCTCGCTTGCTCCTTTTCTCTCACTTATTTTCAGATTTACATCTAGAACCAGATCCAGATTCAGATTCAGATTCAGATTTTCAACCTCCACAAGTTTTTATATTCTATCTTACATTCATTAAATTACAATGTATAATGTATAGCTTGTGAAGAAGACACCACTGTGGAAGAAATTCGAATAGTAGAAAAAAAGTTTCACTTATACTCGTTTGTGCAAACAAGTTGAAGTCTGTTCAATTGTTCAACGGTAGCGGTAGACTAAGTCAAAGTCTTTGTAAGTTGGACATTAGCATGAACATTAATATTAACTGAGTTTCATTCCAACTCCAACTCCAAGAAGTAAAAAGTAAGAAGCAAAAAGGAAGAAAGCAGAAGGAGAAGAGGACAACGAAACGAACAAGAAGAAAAGGAGTTGGACGGGGGACATTTTTCGACTTGCTCAACACTAGAGACTAGACATCGACGTCTCCGGCATTACTTACATACTAAATATCATAGAATACAACATGGAACATGGATGATGGGGCCATACATTATACATTACCGATAAGGAAAACGTGAAGTGAGGAGAAAGTGCAGGAGAGACAAACACACGCCTTGAACCTTCAGCATTGAACATTGAGCACACACACACATGGATGTATATTTATACAACTGAAGAACAAGGAGAAGAAGAAGAACGGAGAAGGAAGACGAAAGAAATTGGAAATTCTTTATTTCCGTTCGTATTTTGTACGGTATGTCAAAAGACGAAGAAAAAAGCCAATCCAAAGCAAACCAAACCAAAAAAAGACTGATTCGCCAATAATATTTTCTTTCTTTATCTTTATCTTTGTGTCTCCGCTGTTCCCTCTGTCTGTTCTTCCTTCACTTCCTAAGGTTGTGGCCTCATGATATCAAAGAAGAAGAGGAAGGAGAAGAAAGGAAAAGAAGAAGAATAAGGAAAACTTTCCTTCAAGTTTCCTAGTTTTTGTCTCCATTTGATAATATATTTCAATATTGAAAATAGAGAAATGCGGTTGTTCGAAGTCAACGATTAGTCCGCTTTCTATTACCAGGAACTAACTCTCTCTTTCCGCTTTCGCTCCCAGTCCAATCCAACCAAACCCAACTCAGCCATTTCTATCTCTTTTAGTGCTATTATTATTATTATTATTATTATTATTATTACTACTACTACTGTCTACTCTTCTCTGCATGTGTGTATGTAGAATGTAGAGATTCTTGTCATACTTCAAAGAAACTGTTCCCAACTTTAGTTTGGACTCATAGTTGACTCTTTGGTTTCCTCTCCTCTTTCTGCACTACTGACATTTCTCCTCCAGATAACACATATACATGATATATGCATACAATCTACAATATACAGTATACATTATACATGCCACACGCCGTACATCGTGTATGCAGTATACATACAGAATACAGAATACAAAACTTTCTTTATCTTCCTCACTCCTTCGTCTGTGATTGCAACTGGTACAAAAACGTTTAAAAATGAATAATAATGAAGACACACTTGGCTTAGCACTGTCATATCTTGTCTTGCTGGGATACAAAAATGAATACATTTAAAGGGGACTTTATCCTTGAACTTAGTATGCGATTTGGCACTGTGTACTTGTTCTTCACTTCGCTTTGCACTATACTGTATACTTTAGATTGCAAAGCGAATAAATAAATAAACATACATGTATGTATGTATGTTCATATGTCTGCGGAGCTTAGACTTTAGAATTTAGAATGTAAATGAAATTGGGAGAACGTGTATACATTTTCTAGTATTCAGTATTCCAGCATTCAGTGTCACGGAGGATGAGAGCAATGTAAATACAGTATTCCAGATTCCAGTGCCAGTGGTCAAAGAGTGGACGAGATGAATCCTGAATGCAAACATGAATGTGGATTGTACACTGTACATGTTGAGAAGCATTATCTTGGATAATGTTCCGCATCCAAATGACAATCCTTATACTTTGAACATTCTCTCCACAAACTGATATGAATGCATAATACTCGGTTATAATACATATATTTTACAAGTACACTCTTGCCCACAAAATTCTCGAATCCTGAATGTTCGCCAGAAGTTGAGTGTATATAGAATATAAGAAATAGAAGTAGAATACAGAATTTGTGATGTAAAGCCGAAATCGAAATTTGTTGCCCATCAGTGTTAACTACTTTTCATTAAAAACGTATTAAAACCTTTACTCTTAGATTTTGGAGGGAAAATATGATTTAAAAATAATACAATAAAAAACATCCCCAATTTTGAAAAATTTTGCCACCCGATGCTCAGTGATAAGCAGAGCATTGGTATAGCGAGTTTTATCAAATCTGCCTAGGATTTTAGGACAAATAGCAAATAGCAAAAGATCAAAAGTTCATGTGTGTCTAAATTCATGGGACAGACTGTATACTGTACAGTTTACACTGTACAGACTTTCTTTGTCTTCTCACTTCTCGTAAGTGATACAGTGACTATAGTATAAGTGTAAATTCATGCAAATTTTGCCATTGGCGCTACTTTTTAACTTTTTTCACTCTCTTTGTGTCTTGTGTCTATCTAGCCGCTTTGTGTTTTGTGTCTCTTTTCCAGTTCCAGTTTTAGTTCTCCTTTTCGTTCTCTTCCCCGTTGGTTCTATGCCAAATATTGACTTTTCGAGACACTTAAGTTTCTGCGTCTGTCTCTGCCTCCCTGTCTTTCTTCTTCTATAGTAATCAAGGTTAAGCTTCTTCGTCTGAATCCCCGTCAGCACCCCAATCTCGCTCTTTAAAAGTTATACACATCTATATGTATCAACTGTCTACTGGTTCTTTACTCTTTACACGCTGTCTATACGTTTCCTATTTGAGAAGGGAAAGAAGGGAAGAGAGTTTCAAGACTCGAGATTCCAGATCGAGACTCGAGACTATCAGTATTTTCCATTTTTGGCTATGAACTCAAGGTTGTGAGATCCCCAAACTCCAAACTACAAATACTCCATGCTCTACACTACATACTTCATACTACATACCCTCACGCTCTTTCGTGGTTTGTAGTGGTAGTAGTAAAAGTAATAGTAGTAAATGTTGGTGGAATGGAAATCGTTGCACTTGTACTAGGCTAAAGTGAAATTTATCCACTATCCACCATCCTTTACATTCAATGTAACATGCACGATGCACGCATACAGTTACATAAATACTTATATCCCATATATATATATGAAGTAGTAGATTTGACTTGTACTTGTAGAGAGTAGAGACTAGAAACATGTATAATATCAACAAGAAACATTTTTATTTTGGATCCCTACTTTCTGCTTTCAAAGATTCAGGATCGGGGCCACAGTTGTAGTTGAGACTTCTCTAGTCGTTCTTTTTGCCACGATTTAAGTCAATCTGTAGAGTTCAAAAGAGTGGAAGAGGAAGAAACTTGAAGCTTTTACTTAAGCTTTTCCCGAGAGAGAGAGAGTTGAGAAGGGATAAATGGTGAAATCCCTGCGCTTTACTTTCTATTATTCGTCAACGTATCGGATCGTTCATCTAAATCTTGATCTGAGTTCTGCCTCTACTAAATTTATTTCCTTGACCGCGTCTTCTCATTTTATCCTTTCCTCCCTTTTCCTCCTCTGCTACATGATGATGATGCTGATGATACATCATATTACATGAAATATAGGTCATCCCAGGAGCTGTGTACATTGTAAATTGTACATCTTCTATTCTACTATAGCACCATGTACTATAGTATAGAGTAACTAAAACGGGATCTATATGAACTGTGAGAAACCCCAAATGTACAAATTTCATGGGAACCATAATTGAAAACATTGGCGGCAAACTATTCAATTCGAATCAATTCAATTCTCTGCTGTGCCAAAAGCCAAAAGCCAAAACTACAACCGCAACAACTTGTGTGGAAACAGGAAACTTTTCAACTGTGAATATTCAATATTCATTATTCACAGTTTTCTTTCTAGATTCTCGTTTGCTGTATTTTTTTTTTAAAATTAAAAAACTGATTTAGTGTTTTCATTAAAAAATGGAAATCACAAATGGAGAAATGAATCAAAGAATATATGAAATATTAAACATATTGTAATGAGTATTTAAGTAAATATTTCTACAGCTACATTTTCAGTTGTTATTATTACAAGGCGCCATTGAAGAATGAAAAGAAATAAAAAGAAAGTCTCCTAGAAGTCTCTAGACTGGAAAATGGAAACTGGAGACTTAGAGTCATAAATTTCCAAAGAAATATTCATAATTATACATTATAACAAGTGCGCGCGGCGGCTATATTATAACCGGAAATTCACCGTTCGAAAGAGCACAATTTTAATTTATTTACATGAATAATACATACTAGCTTAGCCGGTCTATAAAATATACCATAGGCTCGAGAGCTTCGCACATGCGAATGTAGTTTAAAATTTCGCTCCAACAACCTAGACCTCTAGGTTGGCTTTAGA
>JAQGBH010000412.1:0-52681 GCA_034698265.1 Sminthurinus aureus | reverse complement strand
ATATAAAATGAGATTGGCCTCACATGGCAACGAAACAAAACGTCAAATATGTTTGCTCCCTAAAATTCAGAGAATTCTATACTATTTTTTTAAGTTAGAAGAAATGGTTAAAATCGTAACTAAAGAGATCTGTGATTTTTTCACATTACTTGTCATGTTTTTTTTTGCATTTGACTCTTATTCACTATTGGTTGGTGTTTGGTTTTTAGTTGATGGTTGATGGTTGTTGGTTGTCATATGGAAAATTAGAATGGAATGTGGTACGAGCTCACAACTCAGCCTCAACCATCATCCACATTAAAAGCTAGTCGTAAACATACAAATAAGTTACACGTTTTTTCTCCTTTAAATATTCATTTCCTTTTAAGTTGCAAGTTGGAGTCAGACCCAGAAAAACCAAGAAAAAAGGTGAAGTAAACTCTAAACTCTAAACTTTAAACTCTGGCACTCTACCGAGCGAAAACCGTGGAAATGTGAGTGAATTTGGATTCGCATTAGTAAAACCATATACAATTTACACTGTTCACTGTACACTGTACACGTATCTGCATTTCACATGTGAATGTCATGAGCCTCTCAATTCTCAATTCTGGGTTCTAGGTTCTCGGTGTATTGATAACTTTTTACGCTCGTATTTGGAGTTAGACCGGCTGTAAATTATTCGAAAATTGTCAAAACACACGGTGCCATGCCAAAGTGAGCGAGTGCGAGTGCCAGTGTCTAGTTATGATTCTGGTTTTTGCTCCAGCTTTGGCACGGCGTGGCCTGGGCTCCATGTGTCTGCTTCTGTGGTAAAGAGGCCGAGAAGTTGTAGAATAATGTATTTTTCAGCACCATTACGCCATTACCCTCAAATGAACGCATAATATGACTTTGCGATACATTTCTCTATCTATAATCGCACACGCGTCCCCACTCTCTCTCTCTCTGACACTTTGGCCTCCGCTCACATGAAAGTACGAGTACAAGATGGGCACATTCATTTTCCATTAGTTTGGAGTTGGAGCGGGAGTTGGGATCCGAGTTGCAGGTTCATCTCATGTCTATTTTTATACAGTATGAAATGAAATGAAATGAAAATGGGTTTTAAAATATCAATAATCTCGCATTTTCATGTGGCATTGGATGAACCTGAGTGTAACTAAAACCTGCATCAGGTTCCAGCCACCAGTAACCAACGCTACCAGCTATAAAACTGAAAATTCATTACTCATTACAAACTAAAAGTTTTGCATGATGCAAACTATTACATTTGATACAGTTGATTCCAGATATAATTTTCATCATTTGTCATTTGTCATTTTGTACATTGTACATTGTCAATGTCAATTTGAATTCGTCATTTTGTCAAAAATGTCTCAATTTATCACGACACGACAGGTTTTGGCCTTGCTTTATTTCAGCATTTCAATATTACGCATTTCAAATCTCACGGGAAAAATGAGCGTACACGTGTTTTGGGATATTGTACATTGTACATGCTTTTGTACTATTTTGGCATTGTCATTTTGTTTTGTCACGCTATAGATTAGAGATATTTGATATTCGATATTACAGCTTACAATAGACAGAGAGATCAGATGTGTGCTCATTTCGTTATCTATTATGCCAATTTAGTTTTCTCATATTTTTTACCTAAAAAATTGATAGGCATTCAACGCTGGAATATTTCATTGGGAAAAAGTGCTATTCCTGTTTGGAAATCTATTGAACCAGAATGATAATGAAAATGACACTTTTATTTTTACCTTTTCCACCTCTTTTCACTCCAGCCTAGGCTCTAGACTACAGACGTGTGTTTATTTTATGCAACGAATAACAAGTGAAAAAAATACATGTACATTCTACATTGTACATTGTACAAGTAAAAGGTATCAGGATAAAAAATTTTGTACAATTTTTGGGATAAACAAATGAGCAAATGTGTACTTTTGGAAAGAATGTGTAAACTAAACAGTGTTTGTTGTATAATATATAATGCAGTGTACAGTGTATGAAGCGATGAGGCAGATTTATAAAACATGAGCTTTTAGCCCGTAATGGCCTGTTCCAAAAATTCCTCTGTGGACTGCCATGAGTCAAAAGGTATTGCGTGTTTCTTTGTCCTTTTCTTCTATTTTTGCTCCTTTTACAAACACACATATCTAAATATCTACAAACACCCTCACTCTCTCACTCTATCATTCATTTACTCTTTCCTTTACTCTTTTCTCCACATCGGAATTGTAAATAATAGCAACTACTTGCATGAGTCGAGTTGAATCCAGTTGAATTGAACAGAGTTACACCAAAACAGCATTTTTTCATTTTTTTTCTCCAGATTCTAGATTCATCTACGTCTAATCTGTACATATGTACTTTCTTTATTATTGCTTCTGTCAATCTACAATGTACAAACGTTGTTCGTTGTAGACTGTACATTGTACATTGTACATAATTCATAGACATGAGATGTGAGGTTGGAGGGCTGGAGAGTTGGAGATGTGAGCAGCGCTCTCTGCTCTATCAAAGCCATTGCAAGAAAATAAAGGAATTGGATTTAGATAAAAAAAACTAGTCTAATTCGCTATAACATGTTGAATCAATGTTGAAGGTTGAACAGTGTACACCAAATCCGAATTTTTTTCTGTGATTTTCTATTGAATTGAAAAGCAAGAGTGTTTCTAGTTTCTAGTTTCTTCATGTACAATCTACAATCTCCCCTGTACAATGTACATTATACAGTGTAAAGGGTAGATTGTAGATTGTACATGAGCCGTAATAGAAATTGTTATAATGGCTATGACTATGACTGCTGATATGAAGGTACAAACTGGTTTTTTATTTGATACCAAGATTGTTATAGTCAAGTGCAAAGTATACTGTGTATATTGTATAGTATGGTGTGATGTGGTGTAGTGTGGTGTTACTAGGAGAAAGGAAGAAAGCACAGGATTTTTCTCATTCTTCCACACAATGTCTGTGGTATGTATTAAATACACATGTACAATGTACATGTATCTACTCGTAGTCAAAGTTGTAGTACATAGAATCCAGGGCGAGAAAACATGCGTGACTACAACTGAAGAGAAGAAAGGAGAGAAAGGGAGCGAGAGAGAGAGAAAACTACATCATTTTCCCTTCTTTCTCAGTTTTTCCCTTAAAACATGGTCTGCGTTTTTTCCTACATGGTATTCCATCATGCTTTTGAGCTCGTAGTTCTGAGTGCTCAACGCTCAATGCTCAACGCTCAACGCTCAAGGTTTAACCACTTTCAGTTCCAGTTCCAGAATTTTGAAGCTTGAGATTTAAAGAGAAGAGCGTGGTTATGTGCATCTGGCAACTGGTAACTGGTAACTGGTAACGCCATGGTACGTAAGCACAAAGCAGAATGTACAATGTACAGCGTCCACGCCACTTCCTCCAACTTTCATTTACTTTCTTTGATACGCTTCTGTATTCTGTATTCTTCACATTGTACTTTGAACGTTGTACGTTGAACGTTGAACGTTGAACATTGTACATTGTACAATGGCAAAATTAAATACACGTTGATGGGAGAGAAAATGGTGAATGTGTGGGATTTTAGGAATTTATACGTGCGTGTACCACAGTTCTACTGGAGAATAACGTATAAGAGCAAATTCCGTACAGTCTACAGTCTACAGTATCTCCGCAAATACTAGACTATTCAATATCGACAATATCAGGACAAAAATCTAAATGTAGTTTTCGTTTCCTACATTATTTAGATTAGTCTATTAGGGACTGCTATTTGCTATTCTTGGAATTCATTTATTCAACTTTTACTCCTACGTTTTCCTTTCCCTTTTTTCATGTACACTGTACACTGTACATTGTACATGGCACATTCAGGGTATTAGATACTAGATACGTTATAAATTCTAGATGTACATACATACATGACATGACACACAATTGGATTTCCCTTTATTATTTTCCTACCCGTTTCAATTTTTTTCCTAGAATCTAGACTCTAGACGCTAGAATCTAAAATCAGCCTTTGATCCTTCTCTTGGGGTTTCGTGATGTATGAAATTAAAAGGAGATTTTACATTTAAACACATGTATTGATATTGATGTTTGAGGTTTGATGATTGTGATGGCCATAATAATAATATTGTCCATGATGATGATGTTGATGAGAGATTGTCGTTAGTTTTTAGGCTGTTAAATCAATCGCAGGTTTGTTTTGATAAACATGAATGTATATTCGTATATTTGCAAATTACTTGTGAAATTACAAAGCCCGTGATCCTATCGATATTATTGATATTTATATTGATTTGGATTGACCAATTCCAAACCATTTTACTATCTGAATCATGGAACAAAAAAACTACGTATAATTCTGGAATTTTTGAGCATTTGAACATTTGAGCATTGAACGTCTGATAAAAAATTGACGACAATCGACCATCGACGATCGGCAATCAGTCTTAATCGTTTTAGTAATCAAATAAACATGGAAAAAATGGCGAATTATTACTTGACTTGATGATTTGACTATTTGACTATTTGACATTATCAGTAACCTTTTACATGAGTAACACTGAGGGAAAATAAAATGGAATTTTCTATTTTTGTCATTTCCCTAAAATATCTTGTCCCAGATTTTCCTATCGTAATTCATAATTCATAATTCAACTATTTTTCATTAGGACATGAATGTTTTGCGTAAGTGGTTGAAAACTGTCACTTTCTTCTCCATTTGTAGTTTGTAACAAAAGCCCAAAAAAAGGGTAAATGCGTCACAATCTCTTGATAAATATCAAGAGCTTTTACGCTTTTAAGTTGTTTATCCCTGTTATTATAAATACTTGTGTTGGAATGGAATTTTAGCATCTGATAGTTTGACGTCAGTCAACGGTCAGAATAAAAGTAGTCAAACTAGAAACTAGTCAAAGTACAATACAATACATTTTCCAATAAAAGGAGGTTAAAAATATCCACACAATCCAATTCAACAAAGGAAATTTATTTGTCACAAAAACACACTTAAAATTTAATAGAAAAACCATTTCCTTCCTCTTTAAAAGGTTTTCAAAGAATCTACTTTTCTTCAGTGTTTGGTGACGGTAAAAAGTAATAATAGATTCATTTACAAAAGAAAGTCTTATAAAACTATTTTTAACCTAACCAAAAGAAAGTACAGCTAGATTAAAGAAAGCGGAAAATCCCAGAATATCAAGTTTGGCGACCAAGAATTTTGTCAGACGTACATTTATAGTGTTTTCAGATACAGGGAGAGCGAGGGGGGGGCAAACGGGTGGAGTGGAAAAATAATTACAGATTATTCATTTCCCACGTTTAAATCTTTGTGTCTTGAAGTCTCTAGTCTGAAATTTGAGGCGTGTGTTTAAGATTTGGATCCGGATTAAACCTGTAATCTACACCGTCTAGTGTGTAGTGTGTAGTGTGTAGTAAGTAGTGATTCATTCAACTAAAACCCAAGTGCAAACGTTTTCTTAGCGGCTAAAGGAATCTCATGCTGAAATAAATCCAAGAGAATTTTCAATGGGATTGCAAAAGTCCAAAACTGTAACAAACAGTTAAAAGGAAAAAGGAAAAATCCACGATTCACAATCCACAATCCACAAAAACAAAGATAAGGATTCTTTTCGGAGAAAAACGGAAACAAAGGTCTAGGATCTGGACAGTGTAATGAAAGTGTCTGGGTATTAGTTAATGCTCGCCGCCAACTAATAAAAAATAGAGAGAGAAGGGCGAGTTTTAATGAAAGTACATGGCGTAGCAGAGCAGAGGTAGCCACTGGGTTCTAGACTCTAGGTTCTAGATTCTAGCCATGGGGCGACCGGAAGGAATTGAAACTCAGCAAATGGCAAATCTTTTTGCAGATTAGCACGAATATAATCAATAAATTCGTAGCACATTCCAAAAACACACACGTTCTCTTTCTTCCTCACTCTTTCTCTCTCTCTCTCTCTCTCTCTCACTCACTCACACCCTAACATAGAAATTAAATGAAGGAATCAAGAATCAAGAATCAAGACTTTGGAGAATGAAACTAACCGATAATCCAGGATCCAACAAACCAAACCTAACCGAACCAAGAACCAAGACATACAATTCAATACAGCACAACACACAACACACCACAGCAAAATACAATACCGTTCCACTCCCACTTTCCCACTTTTCCAGACCTGTACACTTAAACTAGTGGCGGAGGAAAGCACGAGCAGTATTTTGGACAGCCTTTTATGTTTGCCATCTAATTTTGTACGTGTGAGGCAGCACTAAATCGTGAATCGCGTGCAAAAAATTACAGCACTCATACAACACCCCAGAGAGAGAGAGAGAAAGAGAGAAAGAGAGGGAAAAAAGTCTAGTGACTCGCAAATAAAAAAGGAATAGACAACTCTAGAGTCTGGCTCCTTTTTCCCTTTTTTCCTCTTTGGTTTGGATTTGGATTTTGCTCCACAATTTTCTATTTCTTTTCTATTACGATGTGGATTTGGGGTTTGATTTGGATTTGGATTTGGATTTTTTTAACCACAACCTTTCTTCTCCCTTTTCTCCGCATCTTTTCAACTCTCACCTACATTTATTGTACGGCAATTTTATTGTAGTTATCTGAAAATGTCCATGAAATACGTGCCATTTCAAGGATGAACCTTTTCATATTTTTTGATTCGTTTCCTTTTCCTTAATTCAAAATTTGGGATTTGAGCTTTGAGCTCCTTGGTTTTGGTTTTAGTTTCTCTTCGTCTTCCTTGTTTCTTGTTCCTTTCTGCTCCGTTTTCCGTTATTGTGGTTTATTTTGCTTCTCAGGTATTATTATTCCCTCCTTCGTGTTCCTACAATATTTTTCAATATCTTTCAATCCATAGTGATATTTGAGTTTTGAGTCTTGAGTTCTGAGTTCAAGTAAATTTGAAGCTCGTTTTTTGTCTGGATCTGGAATCTGGAACTGTAACTCTGGACTTTGGAGTTCTGTCTGGAGACTAGAGACTAGAGACAGACAGAAAGATGGCATGATTTTGGACATTTGGACGCAATGGGCATACTTTGAAGGATTCTTTGTACTGTTGAGAGTTGAGAGTTGAGACCAATTGAAAAACTGCAGAATGAACAACCAGTGTTTTACACAGCACAGACTAGAGACTAGAGACAAGGTTACTCACTGCCCAAGTAAAAGTAGAGAAATAAGCCTAAATTTGAAGGGAAAAGGAAAAAGAATCAGAGGAGAATCAAGCCAGACAACTAAAATCTAAAAAAATCTCGAGTTGGACTGGGCTGTCACTGAATTGAATTAGGAATTCCTTCTTTTTGTAACAATATGGGAAAATAAAATAAAGGGGAATTTCTTACATGGAATCCCAGACATAGAGACATAGAGACAAACAAAGAAGCAAGTACGTCTGTATACTTGTATACTTGTACAAGAACCTACAGGATGGAGGATGGGTGGGTTGATACAGGAGAAAGAAGAAGAAAAATCGAAATCCAACATCCGAATAGAAATCCGCTGAATCTCCCCTCCCCTTTCCCAATTCACAATCCACAATCCACAATCTAGAATCTAGAATCCATCCCGCATGTACATTGTACATTGTACATATGGACAATGGACAGTAATAACAAATCGCCAGAGTAGAGAGAGTGGACGTTGAAATAATACGTGATAGAAAAGATGGACAACTGAGCAATCCTAGCCAAGCCCAACGAGTAACGCTGAGAATTGAGAATTCCTTTCTCTGAGCACTGAGTAGCGTCAGGCCACAATCGCCAAGTAAAAGTACAAGTAGAAGTAGAAAAACGACCATCACTTAGTTTACTTTACTTTTTCTTCAGCCACTTCTATCCAAAATAATGGTCGTGTGTAGGTGTGTGCTTTGTACTTTGTACTTTGGCTAGTGCAAAGCAGAGTGGAGGATGTATCGACGTGATATTTGTACTGGTGTTGGTGTTGATGTTGATATCGGTTTTGACCAGCCTGATTCTGGTTCTGGTTCTGCTTCTATTTCTAGATTCTAGATTCTAGATTCTAGATTCTAGACTATAGACTCTAGACTCTAGATTCCAGAAGTTGGAAAGTATTCCTTTAAAAAACGCTTGCTTTTGATTGTGGCTGTGGATGTGGTTTTGGCCTTGGAATTGTATTTGGATTCCTTAACTTAGCTTAACGTACTCAACCACAGTTTTCCACTCGGATCCGACCGAGACGGATTCAAACATCAGTGTGAAAGTGATGATAAGAAAGTGAGAAGAGAAATCTCAACCTCAAAGCTCGAGCAAAAAGCAAAAGTAAAAGTAAAATGGAGAAGATGCGGCTAAAAATCTCAGGATCCGGTTTTGGTTCTGGTTCTGGTTCTGACCAACGCATTCTTTATTATTTCTCTCCATTTGTAAAGTTACACTTACAATTAACCACTAGACACATTTTAAAGGCTGGACGTAGACGGACGGAGAATGACGAACAGCTTGAGTCTTGAGCATTGAGTTTTGAGCATTGAGCATTGAGCATTGAGTTTGAAGCACGTCTAAATTGGACCTCCATAGTAAATATAAATATAAATAGCTTGATTTCATCTAATCAAGGAATACCCAGTGTAATGATTTAAAAACGTAAAAAAATTACATGAAATTTTGAACCCTTCGCTTTCCTGTGTCCAACATGATATATTACACTGCATATGATTAGCATTAGCTTTGAGTGTGACTATCCGAGGAGTGAACTTCCTTTAGAGCATATTCAATACGAGTCATTTGAAGGTTGAAATGTGAAATGGCCCTATTATGGAAATCTACGTGTTGTAAGTCTGTTTTGCTCCAGATTACTTTTGGCACCTCAATTTACTACACAGAGCTCACGAAATACGAATAGCCAGGAGATTTGAGTGAAAGTCCGTCTAAAGTCTAAAGTCTACAGTCTACAGTGTACAACGTACAGAACTTGCAGCACTTTACTAAAATTTCATCCACAACATAACGTAAGCAACAACCAGCAACCAGCAATCAGCCAACAGCAACCAAGCAAACCATTCCAATTCAATCCAATCCAATCCGGTCCTGAGGAAACATGGACTCGAAATTGTAGGACGAGTGGCCCGCTGGTTTCCTTTCTAAACATCTTGAGTTTTTCCTTACGTAGCGCATTCACTCTAGACTCTAGACTCTAGACTTACTAGTAGTTATATATGTGCAAGTGTTGAACACTGACTGAACACTGTAGATTGTACATATACATTTACAACATGCCACGTCGCTTCGATTTTCCTCTGAAAACAAGAAGACGCAGAAAGTGGAATTTTGCTAACGGCTATTACTTTTGCGGTTGGAGCTAAGCGGAAAGCAGAACAGAACAGCAGAGAAGAGAAGAAAACAGAACAGAACTGAACAGAGTAGACTAGAAAGATTACAAGTGACGAGAGTTGAAAACTCTCTGGTTTGAAAGAGTTAAAGTGAAAAATAATTACAGTCAACCATTCATCCAATTCCATCCACCAGTTTCTCATGCCACAGTCCAAGTCCAACTCCAACTCCAATCCAACTCGGTCCAGTTCAGTCCACGTCGAAGTTCTCCAGGTCTCGTCCATCGCCCATCGTCCACTACACCAAACTCCAGTAAAAGTCGAAACCACACACCAAATTCAATTGTAATTCAAAAACGAATTGCAACTTTCTCAAGGACCATATGTGCGTTTCCGCGTAGTTGTTCTTCATTTTCTTCTTCCTCCTTCCTTCTCTTTCTCTACTCTTTTCTCCGTGCTGTGAAACCACTTTCTGCTCATTTTAGATAGATGTATAATACACATGTATTTCTGACTTTGAAACTAGAGTACGAGTATTCCTACTAATTTTCAATACACACGGACGTATTCAACATATATACGTACATCTATCATCGTTCATCGTTCATCGTTCATCGTAAACGATGCATGATGTAGAACGTGGATAGAAAAGAACAAGCAAGAAAGTTGGGTTTCGCTGTGGAATTTTTGAGTTTCGAGTTTCGAGCTTGGAGTTTGGAAAACCAGATAAGAAGCCAAAAGAAAAAGCATTCCAAATTCCAAGTTTTATCCTCAAAGCATCTGCTTTCTTTTTCATGCCATTTCCTGTGATGTCTGATAAGTGACGAAGGACAGACCTTTCACCATTTCACACTTTTACACTTTTCAAATTTCAATACATTTTCTTTTTCTCTCACCCCTTTCACTCCGTTTCAATTTTCAATTCCTTCCTCCACAAATTTACAACTTTACAAAGTTGAAAGACATGCATGCTTTTATTGTGCTCCATTTCCATTTTTCCAACCGTCTTCTAGTCTTCTAAAGGTTTTGATGATTGAACGAAGGAGTAAAAATTACCTTTCACTTTTCACCACATTTACTTGTATACCCAACTACTTGACCAAGTACTTACATTGTTAGTTAATTTATCCATTTTTATAAAGCCTTAAACCTTTTATACCCTTGACATTTAATTTTAATGCGTTTAGCCTGTTTTTGTGTTTTGTGTGTGTAGCAATATTTAGCGGGAAAATGCGGTTGTAATAAAATTGATTATCAGAGTTATCCATTATATCAAGGATTCAAGGATTCAAGAATCAAGGCAAAGATGTTGTACTGTAAAAGCATTTGTATACAAATTGAATATTTGTCCATTGTATCTTCATCCTTTGTACAATGTTCAATATACAATATACAATATTTGAACCATTTCCACAAATACATTTTCCACTTACATGTATAAATACAAATAGAAATAGAAAAGGAAAGGGCATGCAAAAACATGGTGACGTGTCGATGTTTTGAGCGTGGCAATGAATAGAATTGTAAATGGGATTTCAAGCATTTGAGCATTATTATTATCCTGTCCTAGATCCCAAAATAACACTATACATTATACATTATGGATACAAGTCACAAAACGTGGGTGTCTCTGTTGTCCTTTGTACTTTGTGTTTTGTATTTTGTATTTTGTACAAACACTAAATCCATTTACACAGTTTTGCCCGATTACAAATGCATGCATAATCTATACTCTATACCATATGCGAGACACAGGACACGAGACGTCAGGCACAATAGTGAGCACTATCAGACACAAGCTACAAGCTACAAACTACAAACTCCAAACTAAGCCATAAGCTCGCAATCATTCAATTTAATTATGCACTTTACAAGTCATTTCTCTGTAGCAGTTGCTATCTGTATTGGGATGCATTGTTCGGGGTCTTTGAGTCCATTTGCTTTCTCTCGCTACTTCCGCTTCATACAGTAAATGTAATTATATCCTGCATTAAATATGTATAAATATGCATTTTCCATGAGTAATATTGAAATCTACATATTTTGAACACGCCAACACCTCAACGCGTTTGATCACGTTCAGTTACACGTCTCAAGTTCATGATGCATAATATTGATTAGAAAATTTGAAATTTGATTTGTTGTATGTATTCCAACTTCCAATGTCATGTTCAATGTTCATATTCATATTCATACCGTCTGACGTAAAAACTGACGCATAATACAGACGTAGAAAAATCAAAAATTATATGTAAACTTCTAAATTCTAAATAAATTTGTTTTTCCTTGTTATTTTTGCAGAAATTTCACAGGATGGACGTGGGAAACAATAACTACAATTACACCTACAACTGCGGTGATGGAACTTAATAGTTTATGATATTGATAACGTCGTGGTATAACCATAATGTAATGTGATAGACTAACTATAGTTGAATATTCAAGCATAAACTCTTTAGACGTTCAAGTCTCAAGTCTCAAGACTCAAGACATTTAATTCAAAAACATTATAGTGATCACAGATTGGTTTTATATTGAATAAAATATAACAGTAGCCTGATCTTGATCTTTGATCTTGTTCTGACGGGGAAATGAAAGTGATGATGATGATGCGAAGTGCAGGATCGGCACTCGGGTAATTTCCTTTTTCCTGTGTTGTACTTTCGTGACAAATGTGTTATCACCCAAGACGACAAAGACAACGACACGCATCCTTATAGTCATCATCCCCGCCGTTTTCTTCCCAGAGACTTTGGATTTGAATTTGGATATGCGTTCTCCTAGTGGAATGTGTTTGTCAGGGATGGAGTGATTCCCATCATTAATTATTGTTCTCTAGTCATTTTCTTTGTCACTCCCTTTGTTTTGTTCACATCTTCTGAAGGTCGGAACTCAAATCACTTTTGGTTCCAAAACTCAACTGAAAATCTAGGAGCCAGCGAGACAGCAACAACAACAACAGCAGCAAACTCCACATCGACCTTATCATCAACTTTTATCTGGTTTTGTACAACAGAACCAGAGAAATCAATCAAGATGACTCAGTTTCTATCAAAAACTATGGCATTTTTTGCACTGGTATTCGTCGTTCATTCCGTCATCATGTCAACTCTGGCTCATAAAAGTAAGTGCCGTTTTTATTTCATTCTGCATAATATATTTATGGTATCATCAAATCATCAAAACCTGTCCTTCACTTCGTTTTGTCAACATATGACAAAAACAAACGAAAGCTTAAATTAACCAATTTTAAATATTATATTATAGTCTAAGGTCCTACGAATTTCAATACATTTTATTCATATTTGGTCATGGCGTTGTAAAAGTTTTTTGCATGCATGCAAGAAACAAAGGTCAGTTAAAAATGAAATATAATATTCGCCCCTTTTATCAGCAGGTGAATTTATACTGCGAATGGGAAAAGATTGTTTGTTATTTTTGTTCAAAACTGGTACATTCTTGATCAATCTTACTTGTCTTAGCGTATTGTCACAGTTGGAGTTTTTCTTTGTTTTTTTGGGCGAGAGCTAAGTTTGTAGTTTATAATATGGAATTTTGGATGTTTGGATGTTTGGTTGTGGATATCGGATGTTGTGACAAAATTGAGTGTGAGAGAAATGGGTTTTTTGTTCTAGTCGACGTCAACCAACTAGATTGATTTATCCAATTATCATTGGTCTAGCTGACTAATTGTTTACACAATGGCTCCTGTCTGCAATCCAATCCAATCCAATCCAAGTCAGCCAAGACAAGTCAATGCTTAGCTCAGCTCAGCTTGGATCCGCTCCGCTTGCTTCGGTTCAACTTTCACAGCTCTGGGACTTTTCTGAGTGATTTATGAATGTTTCCATCCGTCTCTAGATTCTAGAGTCTAGAGTCTAGAGTCTAGAGTCTAGAGTCTAGATTCTAGATGTACATTCTACATTTTATATTTTACATCTCGAGAGAAAATTGATGTTTTCTAAATGCTATGTAATTTACATCATAACACGGGCACGTTTATGCATCATGTATTATGTATTGCACAGAAATATACACTATACATTTCTAGTTCATATGCTAGAAAAATACATAGAGAGAAGCTACAGCATAATATCGGGGTGAAAATAGATGGAAAAGTATCAAAGTATGGATTATCTGTACTGATATTCCATGTTACATTTCAACAGAAGGCCCTTTCTCCCATTTCGCCCTCATTATTTCCTACATGCATACATACATTTGGATTAATTACTAGTGATTAGTTAGTTAGCTTGCGTACACGAGACCACCTACAGTCTCAAGCCTCTAGTTTCTAGTTTCTAGTCTGACTTGACTCGACTCAACTCGACTCAGCATGCTTGATTTTCTCTAGATGAACATATTTACCCTGGAGAAAGTCAAACAGAACCAGAAAGGGAAAGAGAATATGAATACTTTTGTGAAAGTGTGGCAAAAAGGCCACACTGTCTGTCTGTCAAAGCCGGCTGACTCTTATTCCGTAATTCGTCATATCGATTCTCCATCATACCTTATACAATGTACATTGTAGATTCTAGATTCTAGATTCTAGACAGAAGGACGACAAATGACAGAGCGAATAGTATTTAATGCACGTCCATTTACACGTATATCATATCTCCTTTCTACACCTACATTTTAATACGTATAACACACATAACTTGTCTAATGTTCACCCTTCACACTCTACATGTACAATGTACATTTTTCCATTTTCGACTCATAAATAAATGTTTGTCCGTGTCACTGGGATTATTACTCAAAATGAGCCAAATTAGGAGTGAAAGTATCTGAAACCAGAGCAGAAGCTATTATTAATTATCATTATTCTAATTGCCATAAAAGATAAATTATTGTGACACGTAGGGGAAAAAATACACGAGGCTGATTTGAATACTGGAATTTTTGGATACGTAAAATACCTAATTTGCTCTACTTTATTTACCTTTGAATATTGGCTACTCTACATTCTACATTTTCTACATTTTACACACAATTTTGTACTGGAAACCCCTTAAAAAATCCTCACACAAATCAAATGTAATCAAGCAAATTCATGTCAACGAAAATGGAATAGAGTAAGCGTTTTCAAGTGAGTAAATTTATTATAAGTTGATTAAAAATCAAAATCAAAATCAAAATAAAAACGGGGCTAAAATAGAAATGTGGAGTAAATTTACCATGCAAAATCCACAGTCAACAGAACAGAACAGAAGAGACAAGACATAAATCTTTATTATTGTAATAAATTCTGGTGGTAGTTTTTTTCTTGTGTGTAGTGTCTAGTGTCTAGTGATTTTCCTTTGGTTGATTTAACCACAAAACGCACTAGCATCTGCGGAGAAGGGGGAACGAAAGTGGCGTAATTTTGGAATTTTGGATGTATTCAAGATTCCAGATTCCAAATTCCAGATTCAAGCATACAGAGATTTCGCATTTGGTATTTCCTATTTTGGACTGAATATCCTCTACTTTGTGTTGCTGGTTGGTTGTTTATGTCAATGTCTGTTATTTTCACGGCGGAGGCGGTGGAGCGTAGAAAATGGAAAGTGGAAAAAGGAAAGAAGAAAGTAGATTTGTAGCCAAAAAAAATTTATTAAAGGTGGCGGGTTGAATCATGGTATTAGAGTATTAGAGTTTTAGCCTAGTTAATTGAAATTTATTTTTCCACTTCTCCATTCTTCCATTCCCACGCCTTCCCCATCTTCCCGTCTTCCCGTCTTCTCTCTCATCTGTTTCATCTCATGAACAAAATGAAATGAAACAAAGGATCTGGAAGAAGGGAACGGCGTTAGAAATTCCTAGGGTTTTTACTATACATTTTCCATATTTCTTCCGGTATTCTAGACTCTACATAAAACCAGCTTACCTTGTCTTTTTTTTCTTTACTGAATTAACCGTGAATTTGTTTTGCTTACTCAAACTTGAGACTTGAGACTTGAGGCTTTCTACCATATTCAGATGCAATTTACGACAATACGACAATGACAATCGCTATATCAATCCAAATTCCAAATGCTTTCTCTTTCTACTTTCTATACTTATTTTAGATAGTTCATTTTAGTTTACAGAGTAGAAGGTGGAAGTGAAAGAGCGCGTCTAGCGTCTAATAAAAAGCAACGTCCTTGATTTTGATTTGTCATTTCTTCTTATTTGTCATATTAATACTTTACTCGCAAAGTAGATTTATTTATGTGGGGCAGGAAATGTGTAGTGGTTTGGTTTGATTTGATTTGGTTGAAGGGAGTAGATCTAAATTTTACTATTTGTTTTCTCCTGTCACTTTGAATGCGCGGGAAAAGTTTCACAGTCTAATAAATAGTGAAAGTCGGATGAATAGTTGAAAGCTGTGATAGCCGTGACAGTTTTGATTAACTCATCTGCGTAACTTGTACAATGTAGAATGAAGAACGTGGATTTTGGATTGTGGGATAGCATACACAAATTATGTATGTAGAATTTAGGCGGTGCATGATGCATGATACACACTAAAACTACTGTAGTTTGTTATTGTGTAGGTACAAGGTACAAGACACAAGGTACATGTGTACATGACAGAAAGTACTTGGAGATTCCTGGAAAGTTTCCGCTTCTTCTTCTTCAAATGTGGTTGACATCTGACCACGTTGACATTCACATTCATGTTTATGCTCCATGCTCCATGCCCAACGCTCATTTCTGTCTCAATTTCAGTACGAGTATCATGCTCCGCTTCTCCTCCTCAAATTTCACAGATTTTCCATTTTCCATTTTCCATAGGGGTAAATCCAAATCTCAAATCTTTGTAAGTTGCAATTCAAGTTTATTAGCGTTCGTGCTGCGCCTCTTGTTTTTGCTCTTGCTCTTGATGTTGATGTTGTTTAAGGTTGTACTTGTCAGACCAAAAATTAGAGACTAGAGACTAGAGAAAACTCACTCATCGTCCGTCACATTTTACATTTACATTATTATTCTTGGTTCTCGGAAGGATTTTCCCAAAAGTATACGCTAATTTTATACCATATCCAAGTCCAAGTTCCAAGACTCAAGACTCAAAACTCAAGCCATTTCAAATATCACATTTTCTCATCCATCCAACCATTTCATTTGTACTTTGTACCAGTGACTGTTGAGCTAAATTTATACGGGGCAAAAACATGTATGTATGTCCCGATTTATTTATATGCATTATGTATTTTATGTATTTGTTTGTATATCCGTATGTATAAGAGAAAAACAAAGTAGACTGTACCATTTGTGACTGTTATCGCAAGCCGTGGAGCCAAAAGTCCAGAGTCCCAAAGAACTAGACTGGATAACTAGAAAGTCAAAGAGTGGCTTGACTTTTCGTGCATAAACTTGTCTGAGAAAATTTGCAAGTTTTCACTGTAACTTAATTGGAATTTTGCGGTTTGGAAGACACGCAAGGAAATAAATAAATCTGCCGCATGTAAATGCCAAACAGGATTCTCTCTCTCTCTCTCTTCCTTCACATTAATTGTTTATTTTATTTTCTCTCTCTTTCGCTCTCACTCTCACGCTGTTTCTGTTTCTGTTTGTGTGGGTTTCTAGTTTTGTTCACATGAAAAGCATTTATTTACAATTTGAAATTTACAGCTCTTTAAGGCCCTTAAATGGCCAATGACGAATTAAGAACTAAAGGTCAACCAAATGAATACAGACAGATTTATTCTTTATACACATAATAATAATAATAATAATAATCATAGCCATAACTATTTGTAGATATACAGATGAAACAAACGAAAAGAAAGTACAAGTACAGCGGAAAAGCCTTATGCATTATGCAATCACTTTATGCTCCATGGCATTTCCCCTTTTAATCTACATGTATAATTTCTGAGTACTTTTTCAATGTATCGTGTATGAACTATATGGTATAAATTTCACAAGCTTTTTACGCTTCCTGAATCCTTGCATTTGATATGAAATCTACAAAAACAAATACGACGGAACGTACTTATGGCAACATTATGTTTACTGATATACCGTTACAAAACTTGGATTTGTATTTGAACAGTATAGAGTGTAGGGTATATTCGTATAATAAAAGGAGTGGGAATATTTCATAATACTGTTTTCCGCTTTGAATTCCAAATTCAAAATATCCTCATGCATGATGCTTGCCTAGTGTCTAATATATAATATATAATATCTAATATCTAATGCCTATAGCCTATGGCTTACGCCCAAGAAAACAAAACAAAACAAAAGGTAAAAGCGAAAACTTTGGAGCTCTGAAACTGTGGAACTCAGGTCCGAATTCAAATTGGAATTCAAATTCAATCCTGCCATGTGCTCTGTTCCGTTGTGTACCGTTTTGCATGGTACAAAAATAGAAATATCGGGCACTACTTCCCAAATTAGGATATAAATATTCAATACGCAATTATAGTTCAGAGGAGGAGAAGGCGAGCTGTAGAGTGTAGGGTGGTGATAGTAGAGAGTAGAGAGTAGATTTGGTCTGCATGGATAAATGGATAAACCGGTTGGCGCCACTGGCACCCGCACTGACGTCCATATAAATTGAATAGACTTTTATTCGTTTCTCTAGAACCTAGAATGTAGAATGTAGAAAAATAAATAAAACAATGTGAAACCAAGTCCATTATTTTTCATTTTATAGCAAGATCCAAATTCAAACTATTGATTTGCAAAATACCAAATGCCAAATGGAAAATACGAAATATCAAACACTCTGGTTTTTTTACTTGTCATGAATTCAAAATTCAACACGACTGCTCTATTGTGGACTGTGGCAGTAGAACGAGAAGGATAGAACGATAGAGCGAGGGTGAAGAGAACCATCTTTTCTGTGCTATTTTTTCCCTGTGGATATCTACAAATGCTTGTAAAATTGTGTAATTATTCATGCCTTTTTATTTTATGACAATGGGAATGAGAAAGAGGGGGCAACTTTGCATCAAAGTCATAGTAACGTAATAGGGAAAAAAGAAGGAAGCAAAAGTTGAACAAGGGAAAGTAGAAAGTGGGAAGTGGAAATAGGAGAAAGGGTGGTAGTGGTAGTGGGAGAAAGAGCTAAAAGAGCAAAAAGGAGAAAAGTGAAAGGGAAATGGGCTAATATGCGTCAATGCATCAGTAGCTACTTTTTCTACTCTACTTTTTCTCCCTTTAAAACAAACGAACAAACGAAAGGAAACCAAACCAAACCGTCTCATCTCATTTCAAGCCAACTCGAGTTTCAATTCTATTGTCAGCTTCAGTCTCAGTTTCTGTTTTACTTTCTGGTTCTGTTCCAGTGCCAGTGCCGAGTGCCAAGGAACGTTTCCCTCTGCTTTCCGGTTCTCTCAATAGTACTTTTACTTTTTTCATGAAAATTTCAAGCGTCCTTTTCCTTTTTCCTTTTCGTTTTCCGTTTTTTATATTCATGCTTAAGAGATTCCTTCCATTGACCGACTTAAGTAGCTCGACTAGTAAATGCTTTTGACTGGAATACTGGAATACTAGAATACTGGAATAATTTACAAAAACATTGATATAGCTACTTATTCAAATTTGCTCCTACATGTACAATAACATGTATGTACATTTGAAATGTACATACCATTTTCTAGATAGTAGATAGTAGATATACTCTCAGTGAGAGTCTCTCACATTCTGACTGCATATGCAGATATTTAAATAAATTCAGCTTGTCCGTTTCGCTGACTCGGCACTGTGCATCATCCACTGTACAATGTAAACTTTACAGTGTATCTTTGTAAGTATAAATTCAGTAGTTTAAGAATTATGAAATCAGGAATGGAAACGAGACTCCAACTCGGGTTCTAGTTTTTCCCACAGTCAACTTTTCTCTCTCAAAATGAATTTCAAAGTCTGTATTCACTATTATATATTCCCTATTCTGTATTCTGTATTCTGTATTTCATTACATTTGGCTAGTCAAGTTCAAAGTGACTTTGTAAATGTTACTCTCCAGTTTTCCACTTTTAGTTTCCAGTCTACTTTTCATGTAGGTTCCCAGCTCCAGACAAACGGGTGAATGTAAAAGTGAATATCAATGGGAATGTGAATGTGAAAGCGAGGCTAAATGTAAATGTAAATACATTCCAAAAATACACACATGTATAATATAAACACGCTAAAAATGAAAAACATGGCAACTGATATATTATCTCCCTCTCTCTTGCTTTCTCTCTCTCTCTCTCTGACTATGTCAAACAAAACAGTATTCGAGAAATCCTACAGCATACAGCATACAGTTTATATTCCACCATTCCACAGCCTACAGCTTCATAATTTAAATTTGAAAGGCAAACTCTGTACATTGCACACTGTGGGTTTTGCTGGGTGCAGAATGGAGTGTGTATGGTTTATTCCATACGTTGTATGTTGTGCGTCGTAATGAAATATGTAGACGCTAGGCTTTTCGATACAATTTATGTCCATGCCAATTTGGTGCATGTGTTCAATTTTCAAAGTACATATCTTCTCCGTTCCCCATCCTCAATAGAGGTTTATTGATACGGAAAGCAAGGAAACTTGTAGTGAAAGCGAGAGAAAGGTCCTGACTGTACAAATGTGTGTATGTGCATGTGCAGATGAACTGTGTAAAAGAAGTGGACGATGAAAACTTGTGTTTCCAAAGAACTGTCTGGATCTTTTTGGAAAGTAGACTGTACGTAGATTGAAATGAAATAGAGAGATACACAGGGGAAAACGGATGCATACAAATGGACGGTGGAAAAGCAAACGGAATGAATATTAATCATCTGTGCTTCAGTCTGTAATCTTGAGTCTAGAGCTTTGAGTCTTGGATTGTATAAACTAAAAGTGGAATTAAAGCACACGTCCAAGTTTTGTACACTGTAATTCTGTCGATTTCATCCATGTAGAATGTATAATGCAGAATGTAAAATGTAGACATCTCCAATTTTTGCCTTGTTAACTGAAGGAGAAAAAATTACAAAAACATTTCTGTGAATGAATTCCGTTAACATGGTTGATTCGACGTCACCTGATGATATTTCTGTGTTTCTTATGCTCTTAAAAACATCATTTGATCGGTAGTCGGAACTATCACATGAAGGCCACTTGCACTTGCTTCAATGCATCATGTTTCATAATTCCTCAATAATAATGTAAATGTTAAATGTCCTTGAACAATTTACCTCAAGTTCCTACTTTGGACTTTGCTGAGTTTCCATAATTTCTACGAATGGCTACACAATAAACATGCAATATTCGTAAAATAGCCTGCTTTTACACTCTATCATTAATAAAGATTCCGTTTAGTTCAGTATTGTAGACCGTAGATCGTAGATATGCAAACATGATACATGTATCAGACGGGAAAAGGAAAGAGTGCAAAAGTCAAATTATGACTTTTTAACTTTTCTTTGAATCAACTTGACATGACTTGACGCTTACATCTCTACAGCAACCAAAGTCAAGCCAAGCCAAGCCAAGTTAAGTGAATTCAAGTTACTTTTTCTTGATGAAATTTTTTCAAAAAATTTTCCCTTCAAAAATGCGTAATGGGAATGGGAAAACTGGAGGGAATTTGTGAAATTCTAATGCATTCACAGAACTAGTGCCCATCAGCATCCAGTATCCAGTATCCAGCAAATATCTAAGAGTCTCATAATTTGAATTCAAAAACTTTTACTCTTCAGACTTGAGACTTGAGACAGGTCGTTTCAAATAGTACACTATACATTTTACACATATCACCGAGTTCAAGTCGACTTGTAAATTCTAGACTCCAGACTCTAGATTTTATATTCTAGACATTTTGGAAGAGTTGAAGTTAAGTTGAAACTTGTACAAGTTGATGAGATTAGATGAGTATGGATCTCTCTACATTCTACATTCTAGATTCTAGATGTTAGCTGTTAGCTGTTCCGCTTCCTAAAACTCTCCGGGCTCTTTTTTTCAAACTTGAAGCTCCAAACTCCAAAGTCTGAACTCTACACTCTAAACTGTTCCAAAAACTGCATGTACGTAGCACCAAGTACTTATGTATGGTAGGTTCAAAATATGTAAAGATATTGAACATGATACATGGAAGATGGAGAATAGAGAATAGAGAATGTAGAATGAGAAGCGTTGCATATTCTACAAACGATCCCGGTTCAGAAAGAATTAAGAGATGGAGGAGAGAAAATTGTACAATGTACAGTGTAAACCCTTGTCAGAGTTACAGTTCCGATCTCATCCGTCTTTTTCGCTTGCCTTCTTCTGACTAGAAAAATATTTTTAATGGCGCATGTAATTTTCCATGCTGTGGTGAGCAAAGCCCTGGAATCTGGAATGGACTTGCAATGGAGATTGGAGAAAGTACAAGGCACAAATCATAAAGCACTGGGCACAGTATACATATGTGCGAATGTACGTAGCTTGAGATTAGAGGCGTCGAGCAGAACTAAATACACCTCAGCATATCTCGATACTCGATACATGTACCATATTTCTATACACAATGATACAAATACGTCTGCAAGATATATTATTATGTAATAAGCACAAATTTTAATATATTAAAGACGGATTATCCCCAGATTCTCTTAAATTTCTGGAATTATTACGGCAAAAAGCAATTTCGAATCCAAACTGCCTCTAGATTGTAAATTGTAAATCTATTCCCCAAAAATAGCAAGTAGCGGTAAACCAAATGCTCAATGTTCAATGCTCAATGCTCAGGCAGTTACCAATGTATCATCATAAGCAATCGAAATTTATATCTTTATTAATAATGAACTTGCATTTAATTCCGTTTTACCATTTTCCATTAAAAAAAACTAGTTCTTGAAATTCTTGAATTACTTGAGTTTCTGGAATTTCTGGAATTTATTGAAACTGGGCCCATTAAAATTAAGTAGGAGGACGGATTATTATTGCATCATTTACAAAGTAGCTCAAGCTCCAATACAAATAAAAGTACCAATAGCAATACAAACACAAACACAAGCACAAACAAAAATACAGATCAAGCTCAGTGGAACGTTCACAAATTGGGAAATTACAAAGTTGTTGCTGGTCGTGAAAAGGACGGGAGGAAAAAGGTGAACGTGACATGCTTTCTTTTCTTGAAACTTTGACCCAATTTTTCCAATTTCAGGAGGAAAACGTAAAAAAAGTACATGCGTTTCCACTCTTGACTCTCTTGACTCCATACTTTTAATTCCACCCAGTAACTCAGTTTTGATATTGTACATTTCTGTTTCTGCTCCATGTATCCTACATTCTAAATTGTACACTATACAATGCACAATGTACAATGTACAGTCTACAATCCCTCCGACTTTTGTCATGAGCATTAACTAAGAGTCAACACAATGGCTTTTGCCTTACAAATGTCTGTATCGTGACGACAAACATAACATAAGGTACAACATACAGGTTGGAGTGTGATATGAACCACACATGTTTTACTTTTCCCTCCCCACCCTTCTGTTTTGAAATAATTGTGTATAGACTACACACTATACACTATGCAGTACAAAGCAGAAAGTATAGGAAGTAGATGTGAAATTTATCATGTGGACACTGTACATTGAACAGTGAGCGGTGAACAGTGAAGGGAACGGAAGGGAAATACATGTACAATGTGCACTTCTTTGGCTATTTTTGTATAGTTGTATAGCGTGTCAAGTCAACATTGACATGAACACGGACATCAAAATCCAAATCGACATCTCTAGTCTTCATTCTTTAGGTATTAGTCACTAGGCACTCAGAAGACAAAGTTCAAACCAAACCACGGATAGATATTGTATACTGTACATGTGGATGTGGCTGTGAATTGTGAATGAAGAGGAAGAAAAGGAGGGAAAGGCAAAAGAGGAGAGACGAGAGACGAGTTTTGTGGACCGTAAAAGGCGGAAGAAGAAAGGCCAATGAAAACAAAAAGGGAAAGAAAAACAGAATAGGGGAAAAAACTAAATTCTTTCATTATTAGGAGAGGAGCCAAAACTTTCTCCGGCTTTCCCTTTCTTTTCCTCCTCGTGTTTTGTTTGTCCAGCATATGTGAGCACATTATACATTATACATATTCAAACAAACAAGGAACACGAGAAGAAAAAGGAGGGAAAAGTCGTTCTCGTTCATGAATTGAATAGAGTTGGATTGGACTGAATTGGACTGGACTTGACTAAAGTAAACCAAACTAAACGGGACTGGACTTTTACTTTGTATTTGTATGTCTATTTGTGTAGACTGCCGACTCTAGACTCTAGACTGCCATTGTATACTGTAGACTGTAGACTTGGAGATATTTCAAACGTATTGGCATGTTGACATGATTGTCAGTTCTCACGCTTTTGTTTACTCCCTTCAACCAGCCAACCAATAGCCACCACTATATACTATGTACTTTCTACTTTCTACTGTGTACGTCTCTCTCATTCCAATTCTCCCATTGTCCAATTGCGCCTTTATTCTTCCATTTTCAAGAGTGAAAGTGAAAATGAAGAAAAACAAGACGTAGTCTGAAGGAAGCGGAAGAAAATGTCCAAGTTTCACATGTCCAAGTCGAGAGAACTCCACATGAATTCACACATGTAGACCTGCATTTACATATGCAGGTACAGTCTACAGTATAGTCGTCTATATTATTCATTGGATTCATTATACAACCCTCCACTCCATATCCAAATTTCTATGTACATTGTACATCCGCATAAACTTACGGACACATAATACTTTTGCAAACACATGGGCATGGGCACGGGCATGCAAAGAAAACCAAGTTGATTAACGCTTCCCTTCTTGTTGTACGTACAACGTACAGTGTACAGCGTACATATACAGATATTTCTACTGTCCATTCCCTTTTTTCTCCACTAACCAAACAAGTCAAGCCAACTTTCAGTTGGAGTTGGAGTTGGACTTTGTGTTAAAAGAAGTAAGTACTTGGAAATTTACTCAAGTTGAGGATTCTGTATGAATGAGTGAATGGGTGAAAGAGTGAATGGAGGAATGGATGAATGTGCGACTGTTTGCCTGTCCATTTGTTTGTTTGTCTGTTGGTGAAACGTGAGCTGGAGAAAAGACTGATTTCTGGATTTCTCGTTTTAGTTTTACTTTTACTTGGAGTTCTAGTTGCAAAAAAGAAAAAGAAAAAAATGGGACCGATTGAAAATAAGAGCATTGAGTAAGAGAATGAGTCAAACTGTTTGCTGTTCACTGTTCACTGTTCAGTGTGCAATCTGGTTAGTTTTCTATTTCTCTTTCTCTTTTTTATTTCTCTCTTCACTTACTCAAACAACTACATAACCAACAAACTAAAATCCAGAGATTCGAGACTTGAGACTAGAGACTAGAGACTAAAAGGATTGTGCGGACTTGACATGAATTCACAATTACAGCGGCACTTCTTTCCCCAAACACACATAGACTAGATATATCTAAATTCTACACTCTACATTATACATGCATATGCATATGCATGTAAAGTCCAATTCCAATTCAAATTTGACTTTAGAAACAGTAGACTCAAATACCAGAGTACAAAAGTACCAAATAGAGGATGAAATAAAAACTAATAGGGAGAAAGCGAGTAGTCAAGAGAATTGCCTTGTATTGCTATCGCCTCATTCGCAGAATCCAAATCCAAATTTGTAACCAGGCCATGCTGGGAAAAAGCAAATGCTTAGTACTCAATTTATTCAAAGGCAACTACAGTAAACGTACAGTGTACATTGTACCATTTTGATTTTCACAACGTCTCTACTTTCTACTGCCTCCGAGGAAAGAGGGAAAAACGAGAGGATGATGAAAAGTGGAGTTGACAGTGGGAAGAAGAAGCAAGTAACCAGAAGCAGAAACAAAAAACCTAGAGAAATTGTGAGGCAGAAACCTAGTGAAATGGAATCGAGATTGGCATTCCATGACTGAAATTCGCACTTGTAGTCATCAATATTCTACAAACAATCCTCTGCTTTCTCCGCTTTCCCTTTGCTTTCTTTTTTCTTCATACATGTACAATGTACAAAACGCATGCACAATGTACGCTGTTCATTGAACAGTGTTCAATGTTCACTGTTCACTGTGCGCATATGTTTTTAATGGCAATTCTAAATTCTAAGAATATTTTACTCTTGAAAGACAAATGAGAATGAAAGGAAAACTGGCAATTTTGAATTTGTGAATTTTTTTATATAGAAAAATATCGCTGTAACGTTATTTTACGGGGTTTTCATACAAAAAATACCAATGCCAATACAAACAATTGGAATAAAAGTTTCATACAGCTCTCATAAAAAGTTTGTTTAGAGTTTAGAGTTTAGACTTCAGACTTTAGACTTTACAGATGAAACACAAAGTTTTTCATTTGATTAATCCAAGTTCTATTTCATTTCCCCTTTCAACTTTCAATTCCAATTCCAACTCGAATCCTAATTCTGGTTGTGGCTCCAAGTTGGTTCAAAAATGAGTTCTTTGCTGTTTGCTGTTTGGAAGCATTGGCATTGGCATTGGCTAAAATTTGAAATTTGTGTCCTTATTTTAGCGTCGCCAGAACATGGAAATATGGAATACGGAATACGAATTACAAATTGGACCTTTGCTTCACCACCTGTGATTTGAAATTTGCCTGTCAGTTTATACAAGTATTTCAAGTATTTCATGTCAGCTTAGCACATGATTTCCGGACCACTGGCCAAGCACAATGCACAATAAAATCTTTTCAACAAGTAGTTGAAAATATCCGTCTAGATCTGGAGATTTTTGACAATGAATTTCAATTTATAACATGGTGAATGGACTTTTATTTTTTATCCTTTGGACCGAATCCGAATTTTTCCGTCTGTTGATTTGCCTGTTTGTATTTTTCAAGTCTTCTTCATAAATTGACTGATCATTAATCGTGAATGGATTTCTTGCTAGGAATAGAAATCCGTCTTATTTACTATTTATTGTTGAAACACCCACAATCCAGAACTTTGGCATGTGACATGGTCCAGTGAATTATGAATTAAAGTTGAAAAGGGTGGTTAAAAATCTAAAAATGTCCTGGATAAATATACACGTGGAAATTTATAGCTACCCAATTCTCAAAACTCAATATTTACTTGTACAATATTTACCGTTTTACATGGACTTTCTTTGTATCCAGTATCCAGAATTTAGAATCTAGAATCTACAATTGATATTAAACTCAATACAACACAATTCTTATTTCTCTTGTGTGCTTTGGTTTGGTTTGGTATGATACAGTTTTGTGAAAGAAAGTTTGAAGAAAGTACAAGTGAAGGGAAGCTGTACATTGTACATTGTGCATACATGTGGATTGTGGATAGATAGCAGAATTGGTAAGATGACTGTAATCTGATTTACTCATTCTTATTCCTCCTTCCTTCTCTCTTTCTCTCTATCCAAAGAAAGAGAAAGGGAGAAGGAGGATGGAAGATGTGGGAAGGATGAGAGCGAGGAAGAATGGGAGTTCTGCGTAAGTAGTAAGTACATTTATACAAAGTGCATAGTACTTATGTCATGCAGGAGCAGGGAGCTCGGAAATAAAGTGAGGTAAAGGAAAAAGCATTACTTGACTCTCTCTGTCTGTCCCAAATGTGCTACTCTCCATTGAGAATCCATAGTGTAGGTTCTAGGTTCTAGATTCTAGATCGTAGACTGCAGATACTTTATCCTTTTTACTCTGTCTCTGTTTCTGTTTCTATTCTATTTTGTTCTCTCTCCTCCTCCTATTCAGCTTTCTCTTTGGACCACTTTCTGGTATGTACTTACATGTGATAAAAAGAAATGAGAAGGTTTTTCTTCCTCGACGACTCTTCTCCTCAGTCTACTCTCCTGCTGTGTTCACTGTTCAGGTATCCTGTAGAATGACGAATCTGGAATCTGGAATCTAGAATGTAGAATCTAGACTCTAGATTCTAGAGTTTGGAATCACAAACAAGAAACTGGGATCGGTTCTGGTATCCGTAGAATACAACACAATAAAATGGAATCCAAATAACACCAGACAACACTGTCACTCTGTCTCTTTCACTCTATTTTACAAGCAAGTTGAATAGAAATGAAGCCACTTTGTCCTAATGGGCCAAACCTATAGGTATCTTTTATTCTTTCCCATGAGGAATTGATTGCAATTTCATTTAAAACACGCACTGCATCTTATACCTCCTGTATTTTCTAAGTGCAATCTTAACTGCACACATCTAATATCTACAAACTACAATCTACAAATTAAAAAAGATATGTGCAAAAGGTATGTCCCAAAGGTCAATGTCATACTGAATAAATGAATTGAATCAAGGCGATACACTTTGATATTTCAAATACTAAGTGAAATTTAACAAAACCCGAAAAAGGGAAACCAGGAAAAATAGCCAATTACAAATTTAGGGGAAGGTCAAAGCCAAAGTTGTGTCCGTTTTCAGCACAAAATGCTGTGAAAGGTCATAAATTATCATGTTTTAGCATGTGTGGATGACTTGCATAAGAAGTAACTGAGGAGTATTTTTGAGACTCTTGACTAGAAGCTGGAATCTGGAACCTCGAAGCTCGAGACAATTGATAATACCACAAGGAACGGAAAGCGGAAAACCCTGGAGGAGAATTTGATGGAAGGAAGTAGTTTTTGGCAATATATTGTCATAATGAGGAAAAGATGAAAACATGAGGAAAAGTCAAGGAGTCAAGGAGTCAAGCAGGCAGTTGAACTTTATATGAAAAAAGAAAGAAAGAAAGTACATGTATGCATCTATGAATGAAGGAAGGAATGAATGAAAAGCCCTCGTCGACTTTTATCAAGTACCAACTAAGTATATTGCATTTTGTTTCATTCATCCTTTCCTTTTATCTGTATATCGGTCTTTTCATCCTTTTCTTGTTCCTTGTTCCTTGCTCCTTGTTTTTTCTGGTTATGCTCCTTCAAGTTTTTTGTTTCCATTTTCAAGTACTTTCATCCTTGTAGATGTATACTGTATACTGTACACTGTGCACTGTACATTGTACATTGGTGCGTACTGGATACAAATTTAGACGCTTCAAGTCGAGTTTTGAATAAAGCCTTTGAACCATCTTTGTTGTTGACCTTGTAAACATTTGTTCCGGCTATGGAGAAAGGAGCTTGGAGTATGGAGTATGGAAAATTGAGAATGAAGAATGGAGTTTATGTTCTCTCCAGAAATGTTAGTGTGTATAGTGTATAGTGTATAACCCCGAGTAAGCCGGATATTATTGCGTAAAGAGTGTGGATTATGTACAAAGAAAATTTATTCTTTGTAATAAAAAAACATGTACAAAAAACAAAATGAAATAAAATAATCCAAGTCTCTTCAACATCTAGAATCTAGAATCTAGAATCAAGAGCGGAAATGCAAGAAACATGAATTGAGATTATTTGAGACTCGAAACTCGAGTTATTTTCAGTACAGTAAGGCACAAGCACAGAACATCCAAAATCCAAACATACTTGAAAAAGAAATGAAAAAATGGAAAAAAAAGGGATCGAGTTGAATTTTTCCACCATGTTTTGAGTTTTGAGCATGTGTGAATATGGGCCCCGTTTAAATATGTATTTCTGGTACATCTGAGCATTGCACAGTGAGCAGTGAGCAGTGACACTGATGTGTGTGAAGGATTTGAATTTTGACTGGGATTTTGGATTCTGGATTTTGGTGCGGATGTGAAATGTGTCTGTGGATTGTAGACTGTGGACTGTGGGTTTTCGGCTAAAGAGGAAGGGAATGAAAAGAATTTTTTGGTGATGGATCTGAATCCCAAAAAAATGCCAGCTGAATGATGAAAGCCAAAAGAAGAGCATTCATATTGGTGTTTGGTATTTTTCATGTACATGTATTTGTCTGTCTAAGTTCTAAGTGTGTATGCGCGTGTAACATAGCTAATATAAGTATACATGCATGGTGCGTATGGTATGGTTAAATGTGGCTTGGATGAAATATTCATCTGGAATTTGCTCACATTTTTCTCTGGATTCCCTCAATTCTGCCTTCTACATGCGGATATGAAGCAGGGAACAAGAGAAAAGTAGAGGAGGAAGAGGCTGAAAGTTGAAAGTCGGAGTTGGAGTTGAATTGTGTGAAAGCTTAGGAATAAGACGGGGAAAAATGAGCTTGGTTTTTATTTTTCACTAGACTCGAGACTCAAGACTCTCGAATCTAGATTCTCATGACTATGACTGACTTGCTCGTCTCTTTTCTGTCATTTTCTTTCTCATCGCTCCTTTTCTTCAAGATTCACGTTCGACAGGCTGGAATTTTGGACTTGGATTTAGAATTGGATTTGGATCCGGATCCAAATCCGGATTTTGATATTCAGAGTAATGATTTTTGTGCATGCATATTCAGAACAGAATGTGGAATATTAGTATTTTCTCACTTTTTCCATGCACAATTCCAACACTTGAGTGTCTTCTATTCTCGACTCTCGACTCTCGACTCTAGACTCTAGACTTCTCCAGACTCCGTCAAGATTCAAGAGTCAAGAGTCAGTCAAGTGATTCTTGAAGCTTCATTGATTTTTATACCTTGGCACCCAAAACCGAGCAAACATGTTACGTAAATATTAAATTTTTATGAGGATCCGTTCCTTCTTGACGCTTGACGGTCGATGCTTGATGCTTGAGTTTTGACCTTGTCTAAATTTTAAATCCATCCCTTCAAATTAATTCATAATTTTCACCAAAATTTGTTTTTTTGCAGGGTTTTTTTCTCCCTATTTTGCATAATATCCAGTAAATGTTTTTGGAAAATTGAAATAGGGCCTTAAATAACATGTACATGTAAACAAAAATTAAGTTTTTAAAATCAGTATAGCTTATTTCATCTATCAAGACGTGTGAGCACAGTCCTCAGTCTTCAATTCTCAATTCTCAATTCTCAATGCTCAATGCTCAATGCTCAACGTTGAAATGGAACCTTCAATTTAATTCTTACTCTGTATGAATTCAAGAGTTTACAAAATACAAAACCAGTGCAGAAATAGTAACAACTGTTGGAGCAGGAATTATTTTGGTTGGAGTTGAAGTTGAATCAGGGTTTTAGCTCGAGTTGAATTTGGATTTGGATTTGGAGTTGGAGTTGGAGTTGGAGTTGGAGTGAGAATAAACAGGAGTTTAGTGTCATGCCTTCTAAATTGTACGTTGTACCTTGTACTTTGTAGCATCATTAGCATACCAGACCATCCCACGCCAGTCCAAAATGTGTCTTATCTTCTGTGCAGAATTCACACAAGCAGTCGAATCAACTCCACTCAACTCCTCTCAACTCATCTTATCTGTACTTGTACTCACTGCTAAACTTCAACTCTTACTCATATTAACTTGCTTTTCCCATCCGCATTGTTGAGTATCTGTTTCTGAATCCCGATCAAGTCCCATTCTCACCAGCCAGAGTGAGACTTGAGACTTGAGACTGCACTCGGCACCGGATTCAGTCACCGGATGGAATTTTTGATGGAGCGTAAATAAATTCATGCGAATGTGCTCTTGTCACCTTGTCCAATTTCTTACGGTGCATCCCACTTCTCTCTTTCTCTTTCTATATTCTATATAAATATACATGAGTATGAACTTATACCTACATTTTCCATGCTACAGATATACAGATCCAGATTTCTCGCTGTCTTTCATTTGGTATTCCTCCTTAGTGTCAGCTCTTTACTGTCATTCCTCATTTGAATAGCTAATGGATTATGGATACACGATGCGAGAACACGGAGAATGGAGAATGGCGTACGGTGGAGGAGACAACGGTACAAGCTGCAAATTCTGTATTATGTAGCTCTACATTATGCAATTCAGACTCTAGACTCTAGAACCTAGAATTTACAGCACAGTCTGTGGCTCGACGAGTCTTTGAGAAAATCCAAAATCCAAAATCCGAATGCAAAAACCGATCAAATCTCTCGACAAGAAATTTTTCCTTTCGTCGCCATAGTCTACATTCTCCATTTTCCATTCTCCATCCTTCGTCCTTCGTCTTTGTATTCATCTTGACAGTCATTGCCATTGGGACAATGATGATGATGACTGCACGTCACCTGCTTTTCTTACAGTACTTGCTCTTGCTCCACTTGTTCCTCTTGTTCCTCTTTTTCCTTTTCTGCCTCTTGTTCTGCTTCACATGGGATTGAATTGGAATTGAAGGCCTTGAATGAGAATGAGAGTGGAAATAAGAATAAAAAAGAAAGAGAATGAGACTACAAAGGACAAGAGAATAAGGACAAGAATAAGAATAGGACTTGCACTGCAGGCAAAAGTGAATAATAATACTTTCCCTACTTTTCCTTACTTGAAATTCAAGTTCAACTTGAGTATTGAGTATGAAACCCAAAGTGTACATAGAATGCAGAATTCACATTCAAATGAGACAAATCTGCATCATTTTTTTTATTCCCGTGCATTCAACGTGCATCAAGCATCATGAATCATGAATCATGATGCACATTTAGAATTTAAATAGAGAAAAAGAGAAAAGGAGAAAAATTTCACAAGTCCAAAACTGCAAAGTTCCAAAACTCGGAAACTCGGAAAACAAACAAGAAAAAATCCAGTCTTATGCAGTATTTTTCTACGACGTACAATGTACCTGCTGATATTTTTGGTATTTACCATGCGTAAAACCTTGAGCCTCGAGCCTCGAGCATATATATAAAATGTAGTAGTTGCAACGACGTTCTTCATTCTTTATTCCATTTTCTAGAGTTTCCCAGTTTCCCAGTTTCGACAGTTGATGGTAATGACGAAACGGAACTAATGATATTTCCATAATCAAGTCATACGTCTCTATGTAGTCCAGTCCAGAGTCCAATACTCTCCATTCTCCATACTTTAATATGATGGAATAATTCAGGTAACCTGGAAAACGGAAACCGAAATAGAAATAGAAATGGAAATGGAAATCCCAACACAACAACAACAACACAATTATTACACTCTATAAAGATTATAAATAATGACATTAGCCATGAGTCTTCCACTGTTTGTTCCTGGGTATGCACACTGTATAACTGTATAACTGTACAATCGTACAACTGGTCACACGGAAATGGAATATCAACTTTTGCATAATCCGCAGCTTTATTATGGCTGGCGCCAGCCCCACCATACATGTAAATACATAGGAAATATGTTCGTCTATATACTAGTATATTGTATATCGGCATTTCTGCTATACCAGCAATGTTTTTTATATTTATATTTGTAGCTATTTACTCTTTGTTACGAAATCCCGTTTTCTCGTTACTGGTTACTCATTACTCGTCACCAGTGTAACAAACCACTATAAATGGTGAGATGTAAAAATAATGAGGATTTAATTATCACTATAAAATATGCATGGAACAAACTGTGATAATACAACATTTGACATTTGGGACCCTGGGATCTGCGTATTAATTCACTTGGCTATAAGGAGGTTAGTAAAGTTAGTTGAACGAGGAAAAAAATCCCTTTAATACATATATTTATGTATTTATAAAACTCTACCGTCTACAGTTTACGCTCCACATCCTACATGGTAAAAATCACTCCATTTCAACGACTAATATCAGCAAGTACATATACTCGTTGCTCATTGCTCATTGCTCAGTTGACCTCAAAAGTAAGCGTAGCAAAAAGTATTTCCACATTTTCTCTGCGTAATAACACTAGAAAGAGGAAAGAAGGTTTGTCATTTGCCATTTGCCATTTGCTATTTTCTTCAGTTCTGGTTGAATACTAAGTACTAACCAGCAAAATAAATTATGAAAATGCATGAGACCGACACCGACATACCATGTGCATGTACAATAATATACAATGTACAATGTACTTTTATCCTTGGAGCTTGGAGTAAAAATACAATGGAGAAAGTCCTTTGTCTTCAGAGACCGGTGAACTGCGAGTAGAATAAAACTTTGCATGTTTTTAAGCATAACCAACAACCTGCAGTCTGCAACTAGGATATAATAACATTGCCATGTATGAAATAGGAAAGAATAATAAAAATTGTGAAATCAAAATCCGGACAAAACATGCAAATTATGACGTCTGACGTGATTCTTGGTTCTTGCTTTTCTTAGCAGCTCAAAACTCAAAACTCAAAAGGAAACGTAAAACTCGAAACCTCCGGCAAAACAGTAGGGAAAGAAAAGATGAAAGAAATTTTGGTAATGCACGAACAAGGACAAAGAACAAGGATTCATGTTTATACAGGAGAAAACTGTATTTTATATTTATAAACTTGAAAAATCCAAACTTGTTTGACGTACATATTTTTAGCTAGGAAAAAAGGGAAAAAGCGCAACTTTTGTGTACACTTACAATTAAGTAGAGTTGTAATCACGAATTTTGCGAAACTTTCTCTCTTCCCTTCTCTGCTCCTTCTAGACTGCGACTGTTGAGTCAACTTGATGTTTTCATGTTATTAAAGGATTTTTTTAAAAAGTACAGTTTTACCGTAGCAAAAACAACTTGCAGATTTTTGCCATAGTTTATGTACATGTGTTGTCTTTTGTATGTGATGATTCAAAGGAGGTACAAAATATTGACAAAATCTACTATATCCAATCATCCAATCTACGTTTTATACATTTTGCATTCTGCGTGCTCAACACCTCAGAAAAATTCTCCCTGAATTTGTTCACTGTTTGTGCACCAGATAAATTCACAAGAAACTCAAGAAACACAAGAAAAATAGCAGAGTAGCTACAAAAAATCAGATAGAAAAGCGGAAAATCATCCGCTCTGTAAACCTTGACAAATTTCCTTTTTCCTTATCAACGTTTTAATCTAGAAGGATGAGAATCGTGCTAGGTTGCAAATGACACAGATGTAAACGCCAAGATGACTTTATCTTCATTCTCGATCCTCGATTCTCAATCCTCAATGATTGTACGTTGTACAATGTGCATAGTCAAAATGTTCTTAGAAAAGTTTAAGGAGCTCAGAAAAATAAAAACAGCAAAGTACAGGAAACTGCACAAGTTTGACAATGAAAGAGGAAAAAGGAAGATGGAAAATATGTTTGAAATTTGAAATGCCTCAGAATTTATGAGTACACACAACACTACACACTGCACTGCTTTCCACATTCCTTCTCGCTCATAAGTTTTCTAGCTTCTATTTTCTATTCTACCGTTCCATTATGCTGGATTATATATATTACATGAACGAGTGCACGTTCACATTCAGATGAGCACAACAAGAATGTAACATGTACAGTGTACGGTGTACAAGGCTCGGTATTCACATTCACACTCACTTAACATTTCTAGTGTCTAAATCTAGTGCTCGAGTACTTTTTATGTCATTATTTTTATGAGATAGGGAAGAGGTTGGTTTGGTTTGGTTTGGTTTGGTATACAGTATACAGTATGTATTTTCCATGTACATTGTACATGGTACATGCTATTGAAAACTGAGTTCTTTGACGCCTTCTTCTAATTTTACTCTTGTTCATCTTCAGCTCGTATTGGTCCAATTATGATGTTTGAATTCTTGGTTCTTGATTCTTGACATTGCACAGTCCCATGTAAATTGGATGTACTAGAATCTAGAATCTAGTATCAACACTGTTCATGCTCCATCCTTTCGTTCCCTCAAACCTCAAGCAAAAGCAATGGAAATAAACTCTACACTCTGCACAAAACCTTGTATTTAAAAGTATCAACAATCATATCTAAAAAATGCCTTTACTACTGTACAATATACACGTTTTATTTACCCGCAAGCCTCAAGACTCAAACCTCAAGATTCAAGACGTTGACATGTTTGATTACATGTCCACAATTTTTGAATTCAAAACATTTTATTACCTTCCAACAAAACCAGGAATAAGTAATTTCCTTTTTTTATTAATGTATGTATTGTTATGACTTTGACTTTAATTTGAATTACAATTGGGGGAATTTTTTTTGGTACACATGTTTTCCAGTGAAATCTCATCTGAAACAAACTTTCATGTCAAAACTACATAAACCATACACCATAAACCATAAAACACAATAGAATATTTCAAGAAAATTTAAGAAACTGGCTTTCGATCCTTGTGTCTTGTGTGTGGTGTATGAAAAATAAAACGGAAACTTATTTTCTTTTTAATAATGTATTTTAACGATGTTCCTCAACTCACGTAAATAAACAAGGGAGTAGAACAAAGTTGGATTTTAGTTTAGAAAACAAGAACAAGAACCAGAATCCAGAGACTTTATGTGAGTAAATTGTAGACTGTAGACAGTAGACAGTACTTGCATGTAATCTGTCAATGCAAATTCATTTTATGAACAGTGGTTTACGACTCACCTCCACGTAGTACAATCGAATGTACAATGTACAATGTACGCCTACGATCTAGGATACAAGATGAAGAATTTCTAATTCAGAATGTGTACCAATAAAAAACTTGGAAACTTTCACCCCGTTTCAATTTTAACTTTTGTTTAGTACTATCTACTAACTTCTATCTGCTATCTGCTATGTGCTATCTACTAACTACGAGAAAATGGAAATGAATTTGGCTGATGCCTCTTCCCTTTCATTTTAGTCTTTAGTCTTCTCCACACAAAACACAATGCTCAATGCTCAACACATCAGCGTACATATCAGCCTCATGTCAATTTGGTGACAGTAACAGAGTGGTATTTTCATTGCCCTTTTCACTGTAAAATTGTACTCTTTTGCATCTAATAAAGATTTTCATATTGAGCTGTTCATTTGATTCGGGGTTGTGGTTAGAAAAAGGAGAAGAAGACTAGAAGAGGAGGAAGAGGAAGGAGGAGTGGAGCGGAGCAAAGAACAGTCATCACCGCGAAGGAAAACTTTTCCAGTACACCACAGATGTATCCTCATTTTTTACACAGATGTGTACTCTGTACTGTGTAGTGTGTAGTAGACACCTTCGCAGTGATGATGCATTGATACAACTGGGATATAGAATCTAGAATCTAGAATCCAGAATTTAGACTTTGGATGCATTATGATACAGGGTATAAACATGTGAATATGGATAATGGATACATTCTGTCGCAGTCGTTGTTGTGATGGGGTAGAACCGAGAAACCGAGAAACGGAGAATGTTTAATACAGCTTGCCAAAACTGAGGTTAAAATGATACGAGAAGAAAGAGAAGGAGCACAAGACAACAAAGCGGATGTTGTTCCGTTTGCTCATTAGTTGCTAGTTTCTAGTTTCTAGTTGCTAGTTGTCTTTATACATGGACAGTGAACAGGGAACAGTGTGCAAGGTACAGTGCACAAACTGAGAAATGGAACCCGCTGCTTTTCATATGCACACAAAAGTTGCTGTTGTAAAGAGAAGGGACATGAAGACAAGACAACAACAAGCCAACCCAAGACAAGACAAGGGATTCCTTCACGTTTAAATAAGGATGGATCTATGTATACATATATTTGTATTACACACATACGACGTTCATTTATTGTAACTATAGGCGTCATGTCTGTCTTGTGATGTGGCTTGGTATGTTGGTATATGGTGGTGAGGCAGATGTCATTTTAGAAGGCTCTTTTGCGACATGACATTCTTCGTCTCTGTGACTCCTGTTGCCGTGTCTCTCTCTGCTTTACAGTCTACGGCGTACGGTGTATGGTACAAGTTCTGTGCATAGAATGAGAAACGGCTTTCATTCCTTCTTCTTGCTTATTTTTTCCTGCATTGCGATGACTTACCAAAATGCCAAAATGACAAGGAAATACCAGTAGAATGTTGTTCAGCGAACAGCCGAACAGCAAAACAGCCAACCAAACTAGCTAAACAACGAAACAAGTGGAGAATACCAGGATAGTAAAAAGTAAAATACCACACACCAAACCAAACCAAACCAAGGCACAACACACCACACACCACACACATTGATATACATAAGGGAAAGTGTGTCGTCGAGCCTTGAGCCTGGAGCCCAGAACCCAGAGCCAGCCTAGAGTCTCGAGTCTCGAGACAAGTCAAGTCATTGCACTTCCCAATCTTGTCCCGAGCATTACTAGGCTTTATTTAATTGCTCAACAGGCTAAAGCCTCTTCCTCATAAAGTACGCAGTAAAGAGTAAAGAGTACAGTTAAAGTACGAGACTAGATTTGCCAATAGGAAATGCCATCGCATCGCCGTCTTTTTCGTGTACCATGTTCCATGCTCCATGTGAAATTCTACAGGTCAAATTCACTTCTCCTTCTCGTCCTTACACCACTTTCTTTTAATTTCCTTGCTTTTCTGTCTTTCTATCTTTTTAGCGTTTTCCTATTTAATTCAGTCCAATTACAACTACAACTATACAACGACTGCATGCTGTCTTGAGTCTTGAGTCATGAGTCGAAAGGCTAGAAACTAGAAAATTAAATAAGATTTAGATAAGATCAACTTGTATTGAGAAAATGAATTCAAAATCCAAATTTAACCCAATTTTCCCATTCTACTTTCTACATACTTACTTACACAGAAAGACGACGGAAAATAACCAAAATAACCAAAATGTTCGTGTGTGGCTTAAATCCGTAATATTTAATGTATGGTTGATCAGTTTTGAATATTGAATGTTGAATGTTGAATTTTAAATTTATTAAGTTTTATCAATATCCTTGCTTTGATTTTTGCCATGTGACTTTGACTAGTGACAAGTGACAATTGACGTTAATGTGTAATTGGAATGGAGAATGGAGGATGGAGAGTTAAAATGGAAATGGTAATTGTTGGATACCCTAAGGATTGACATGCTTAATGAGCAGATAATGAACATTGTACACATGTACGATGTAGTATGTAGTATGCACGTCATGCACCCAATCCGATCCAACTGGTATCACATCACATCACAATCTCCCCCTTTGTCTTCTCTTCTCTTCTCTTGGCTTGGCTTGACTTGCCTTTTATTGGTTTCTATGGGAACCAGTTCTCAATTTGATTTATATCAAGGCAAATTTGTACTTGTCTTCCTCTACAGATATCACACCCATATTGACTGTACAAGGAGCAACAAAGTATGGTACGGTTGTCGGTTGAGTGAAAATATGGTAATAATTGTGAGGCAGAAAAGGGAGAGCATGATGATGATAATGATATAGAATGAGGAATGAGGAATGAAGAAAAAGTCTGTGATATAACATGGAGGAAGAAGAAGGAGAAGAATGGGTGGGGGAAAGAATGGAAAGAAGGCAGAGAATGATTTATGGATTCATCAATACATGTGTCATGTCAGTCGAGGTTAGTGAGTATGAATAAATGCATGTCAGTCAAAGAAAATTAGAGACAGAGAAAAAACTTCATTAGGCTTTTGTGTCTGAAGCAGAGTGACTGACGTGTACACTGTACGACGCACATCGTACAAGTACAAAGTACAGCTCCACTTTTTCCCTCTCCTCACTTTAGACTCTAGACTTTAGATTCAGCTGAAGGTTCTGAATGTTGAATGTTGAATGTTGAAGCAAACAGTAATATCGTAATATCGTACAGTAGCAAAGAGAAAGCATTAACTGAGCATTGAACATTTAGAACTGAACACTGAGCATTGAGTATTAATGTGGATTGTGTAACATGTATATTTTTTCCATCAAACCTTTTTTTCTACAAAGGAGGGAATAGTCGGTAGTCGGTAGTCAGTAGGCCTCTTTACTTCATTTCATTAGCAAACCCATTTCTTGCTCTTTACTGCTCCCTACTTTACTCGTTTCTTCTCTGCTTCTAACTTTGTCTTTGTCTTTGTCTTTTTGCTGTTTCTTCTCCCTCATCATGAGAAAAAGTCATCCAGTCTTTGGTTTCCGTGTATATTCGTATATGAGATCACTTCACTCACCATTAAAGTCAGTCCAGAACAAGTAAACTGTCGTACGGCATTTTGGTTCCTTGTTCTTTTTTTATTTGTCTCCATCTCCTCCTGTTTATTATATGAAAACACCGTACACAGTTACAGTCGATATGTGTACAATGTACAATGTACAGTGTACAATGTACAGTGCAATATAGACAACGTGTTCTTGACGCTTGAGTCAACGTTGTGCAAAGGCCGTCTTCGTCTCTCTTGTTTTCCCATCTCAGCTCAGCCGTTGAGTGTATTAGACGATTCAATTCAATTCACTTTTACTAGTCTCTTTATTTTACGACCCTTGTTTTGTCTTTACTCGACTGTACTTGACTATAACTTTAGTTTTAGCGGACGCATTTCCTTAACCTTGAACTTTTTTCTACAATAGACAGTAGCAAAAGAATGAAAGCTGAAGCAGTGGAACGAAAGTCGAACCAAACTTCTTCCTGTTCATTGTTCATTGGATAGTTTTGTTGGATTGATTTCTGATTTCTTTTTTTAGTAAAGCCATGTCAGGGTTTCATATTTAGCGTCAGCGGGAATTTTTTTTTAAATCTGGGTGTTTTGCAGTGATTAGACTATGGAACATGAAATATGGATTATGGATGTTTTTATACATCATTTTGGGTGTGTCCTATTTTCGATTTTCGATTCCGATTCCGATTCAAGTTGTTCCTATTTTCCATTTATTATCTACCATTTGCATTTTCCTAACAAGGTAAAATAAAATTTTGCAAACTGTTGTTGACTTAAGAAAGGCGAGTGTAAATTTGAGTAAATCTAAGACTCCCATACCGTATGCCTACCTACCTACCTTTATACTTTATACAGATAAAGTTTACAGTAAAAGGGCATTACAAAAGGAGAAAGGAGGGAAGCGAGAGAAAGTGATCTACATAACTTGAAAGAGGAAGGCTGAGAATTGCTCAAAATTTGCAAGAAAGGCTCGAGTTTTGAGCTTTGAGTTTTGAGTTTTACTCACTGGAAAACAAATGCAAATGCAAATGCCAAAGCCAATGACTATGCAAAAGCGGAAATATCAGGAATATCCAGAATACCAAGAGAGAGGAAAGTGTACCCTGAAATCCCAGAAATCACGCTCCAGTTGACATAAGAAAGCATAGTTAGCTCTCAAGTGAAGCTAGAACTAGAACTAGAAGTATTAGAGAAATTGGGACTGGAGCTGGAACTCTGGAACAGGGGCGGGAACTAGAACGTAAGTAAATAAGTAGAGTCATAAGTAAGAGAATGTACGCTTCACAGGTTGATTTTACAAGTCCGCTGATTTTATTTGTCAGCTCAAGTTGTCAAGGCACTTAGGTACTCAAAACTCAAAACTCACAAGTCCCATCTCCCATCTCTCTCAACTATCAACTATCATCTTTCATCTCTCAGTTTCCAGTCCACGTCGAGTCTCGAGTCGAGTTGAGTTAAGTAACTCGCATTTAACTTGAGATGAAAAGGCAAGGTGCAGTAGAGTTTGAAACGAGCTGGAATTCAAATTCAAGGTAAAAGGATGACAAAAGAAAAGGAGGTTGTTCGGAGTTGTTAGGCATCGTTATGAAACTCTCTCTCTCTCTCTTTCTCTCTATCTTTTATAAACATGCATTTTATAGGATAAATGGCAAAGCTAATTTAATTCAATTTAGCTCTAAAATTCTAAAACAGCAGCAAACGGAATAAAATATTTACAAATAGAATCAAAAACCAAGAGTCAACTGAGTAAAATGTCAAGGGTAAAAGGTAAACAGGGAAGGAAAAGTACGGTCGTTTTATGTTTTATGTTTGTGCTATTCCTTTGCTCATTACGTATTTTTTCATTTTTCAATTCTAGAAATTCTGTAAATTCTGAAAATTCTGGCAATCTGTTGCAAATTGACAAAATGTCATGTTTAAAATATGCAAAACTAAAGTTGCATCTGAGATTGGATATTTGAGAAAAACCTAAAAGAATATTGAATGTCGAATGCAGAACCTCTGCATTTTCCGCACTATGAACAGCCTGCTCAATGCTCACCCTTCACTCTTGACCAGTCAAGTTGCAAGAGGTTCACAGGAACTTTGTTACCCCAGGTATTTTTTTGAGGATTGCATAATGTTAATAATAATAATAATAATATTCCGACTTTATCTAAAACACGGCATGATCGGACTGATTTGGGACTTGAGATTCGACATTTGAGAGATAATCGGCAAGTAAGAAGTTTATCGTATTTCTTGAGGATCTTGAGGAGATTCTGCTGCCGGATCAGGATTTGTTACGAAAATCTCTTTTCTTGAAATGCTCGTATGGTATTTATTGCTGGTACTACATGTTGAGCGTTGAGCGTTGTGCGTTGAGATTCAGACATGGCCTCAGATTACGTTATCATCATCATACTCAATACTCGAGTACTCGAGGTAAAGAGAAGAAGGAGTAAATCTCTTCTGATTCTGATTCCCTTTCTCTTTCTAATCTGTAGACTGTAGACTGTAGAGGAAAAGAAAGATTCTAGAATCTAGATTCTACTTTACAAATCAGGTACATTTTCTTCCTACTTGAAACTTGGTTCTGGTTCTTGTCTGTATTCTGCTTCTCGTATTCACACACAATGCAGGATGCACATGTATGAATATTTGACCAGCAAAATGTTTCAATCCGGATCTACTCTAGATTCTAGATTCTAGACTCTAGACTCTAGACTCCAGATTCTAGTTTATTCTGGTCTAGTCTAGTCGTAAGCTTAGACCCTGGAGCAATCACAATTGAAAGGCTTGCTTTCCTCTCAAGTTTCCTTTTCGTTCTTTCTCTTTCTCTCTCTCTCTCTCTCTGCCTGCCTCTCCAAATCTCGTAGGATCTTCGTTCCTAAAGTTCATAGTGCAGATTTTGCAGCTTAAATATCCAACGATATCTGTCTATACACAGTTTTTCCTGGAAGGTGGAAAACATTATATTATATGTAGTATATAAACATTTTACAATGTACAGTGGGTAGTGTATAGCAACGTTATTACAAAATTTACAAGATCGTCTACATAATAAATCTAATGTGTAGTACAGTAGTGCAGCTTAAAATACAGATGGAAGGACGATGAACTGTGACGAACTGTTTCTCATACAATACAAAGTAAAAAGCATACGTAAACTTATACGTTCTACGTTCTACGCATAAATATACCTCCAAGTAAACTTTGTACGGTTTAGAACTCGGAGAAGGGAACGAACAAAGCAACGAGGCTGTGGCTGTGTTTTGCCTCAAGCTAGTTAGCAATACGATTTTATTCCCGGTATTGTTCAAATGATGAAATAAACCACATGAAATACGCATAAAATACAGACGTACCCGTTACAATGACGCATGTTGTATATGTATTAAAAACAATAAAATATCAGTATTCTAGCTCATGAAATTTATTTAGATAGGAGTTCAAATTTAGCAGCGACAAGGTTCCTTCAGTTTAGTTTACATAGCGTAGCTTAGACTAGTTTACAAGTTCTAGATTCTATATTCTAGAGTCTAGATCACATCAAAACTATCTACGCATTATAAAGACATGTCAAATTCCAGGAAAGCAAGCAAGAAAAGGGTTCAAAAAGTACAAGGAAATCAGGAAACCAGGGTAAACGGCAAACTCATGTACATTTACCACTACCCTTTTTACCTTTATCTCTTCAACTTGTCATTTTGAATTGTGAATTGAGATGAGTGACGAGTGACGAGTGAACGAATGAGGACGATGGTAAATACAGTATTTTTATTTTGATGATTTAATGAGGAATAATTGTGGACAACCTATTTTTTATCTACAATCCAGAATCCAGAATTTAACCGAAATGAAGTTTTTCATGTTTGTCATTTTTACAATCTTTTATCTGTTTTGACAAACGGTTCAAAGAATCATTAAAATTGCTATCATTTCCTTTTTATATGTATGAATTGATTTCGAGTTTTGAGGCTTACCATCAATTTCACCGGCACAGACAGAGATATAAAATAATTACCCATTAGATTCTAGACTCTAGACTCGGGATTCTAAACTGTCTGGTTGTTTCAGAAAAGGTTGAATATTTTTCTACATGTAATGCAAAGCATAAAAAAGCCATCAGAGTTTTGATACACATTAGTTTTTTGAACCTGTGCATTCATGTATGTTGCATTAGACGTTGGAGTTGTATTATTTTGTTGACTTTAACCAAAACTGAATGTAGCTGTACACTGTACACTGGTACTGTACATTTTTTGAAGCATTTCCAGAGAATATGTTTACCTTGTACCTTGTACATTGTTCAGTGTACACTACACAGGTACCAGGTAAACGTCCACTTGAGCAACAAAATATAAAAGTATACACAAGCAAGTCTTCAGTCTCTAGTCTCTGCATGTGGTCAACTGCTGCATCAAGTTCCGAAAACCTCTCTATTGACTCTATTATTACTAACATGTTGAAAGGGAAAGTAAAAGGCAAATAACCAAACTCACAACTCGGTGGATACAAAATACAAAATACACAAAACCCAAAGCAGAAATGCACTAAAGTCCAAACTCCAAAGTCCAGAGTCTAGAGTCTAGAGTGTTTCGTTTCATATCTTTTGTCAACAATGTCCATTGTCCAAAATGCATCCTATGGCATTTTGCTTTTGTCCGGGTTTTCTTAAGGCAAATACAAAAATTACCAACTACGACCAAAGTTTGTAAGTAATAGAAGACCAATTCTCTACTACTTTTTTGCACTTTTAACCTTTTTTGTGTGTCCTTGTTCAAAAAAGGAAAATGAAACAGGCTGAGATTAAATATTGCATTTACTTGAAGTAAAGGGTAGTCAGTTATTTTTTATTTTTTCTAGCGACTACCGACTAACTACAAACTACAACGTCTGGAATCTGGAATCTGAAACTTTACAAATTGATGTAAAAGTTGATAATGTTTCCTCTTCCTTATGTGTACATTGTACATTGTCCACTTTTTGATTGAAGAAATGTGCAATATTTGTACTTTAACCAAGATTCTAGATTGTGGATAGATGCTGTGAGCGCTTGAGGGTAATTGAAAGAAATTTTGTCTTCTTATTCTTATTACTCTTATTATTAGTATGTACGTGGAGGCTTGCCTTGGTCCAAAAAAGTTTGCTTTTTCCTACATCTTTTTTGGAGGGAGAAAGGACAAGACAACAAGTTGGTGTAATCAAAATTCTGCTATATTAACTCGTAGGTATACTAGAGCTTGAGTGTTTCTGTATATTGAGTTCAATGTTTGATGTTCGATGTTCTCTGGTTTCTAATCGGCTGAAAATTGGCTCGTACAGTTAAAAAAACTACCAATGCTCAACAAGGCGTATTTTTTGATACCAAACTTGCAGCACATGATTGTTTGGAGTTTGGAGTTGTGTACAAAAGACTCTGTTTTCGCTCCCCCCTTCCATTTTCATTTTCATCATATCCAATATTTTCTCTAGAAAGTCAATTTATAATGCACAATAGGTAAAAAAGTACCTGTAATACTATTTAGTTTGGGTCAAAAAAAAGTTTTACTTTTGGGCGGTGTTAAAACCAGACGAGACGAGACAAAAAAAATGTTTCCTCTTTTCTATCAACTTTCAGTGAAATGTTTTCTACTCTTTATTTTCCTGTATTTTTTGTATTTTTCTTCCTTTTGACTTGACTTGTCTAATCCTTGGTTCTTGGTTTAGAAAAAGAAAGTCAAGAATTGGGCGCAACAGAAATTGACTTGTTCGACCTCCGATCTTCCCAGTGCACAGTGTACATTGTACACTGTACAAAATTGAGTCAACATGGCTCGTTAGCTTTTGAGTCATCCTCTGTTGCACATACATACACAATACATAATACACAAAGAGGACGAGACAAGAGCAAAAGTAGTCAATAGCAGAAAAGCAAAAGGAGAATGGGACAAGGACAAACAAAGGGTATCCAAGACAAAATAAACTTGCAAGGAAAAATCGCGAGCATCCAGATCAAAAACTAGAAAAACATACCACCAGAATAAAAACAGGCGGTATGCGTTACGGACTGTGCAGTAGTTCCTACTAGTTTTACCACACGTCTTATCTACAAGTAGCAAAGAATATTACGATATCAAGTAGCAGCAATGCAGCAAGAAGCAAGAGTATGCTCAATGCTGATATGCAATGACGTAACGACCTAAGCGCAACCAGATTTACCATTTACCAGCTGTGTTATGAATATCAGTAAGACTGGCTACATATTTTTCCTACTCATCGTCTACTGTGCTACTCAATACCCAACTCAACTCAACTCAACTCAACAGCATGTTGTCTTGATATCTTGGATTTTTTTACCAAGTAAAATTTGGTTCGGCTCAACAATTTTCCGTTTTATAAACTTATCAAATAGGCTAAATAAACAATACAATAAACAGAGTATCCTGAATTCAAAGGAATTCAACCGTTACCGTATTTATTAAAATTTTAAACCACCCCAGCCCGTTTTTATACTGGTTTTTACAAACAAGCAAAAACAATGAAAAAATATCATGTTAATCCATGCAAAATTTTATACGAGTGCTCGAAATTGTGAATTGTGAAATTTTAATTTTGGTTTGAGTCTGCATTTCAATTGTTTTAGACAAGCCACGGATAAAAGTTTTATGAGAAGATGGATCCGCTCTTGGATTCTTTTCCAAGAAATTTTAAATCCGACTCCAAGCTCCAAGCCAACGGCAAAGCCAAAGCCAAAGTCAGGGCAAGAGCAAGAGCCAGATTCAACAAAGAGGTTGAATATAAATGGAGAAGAGCGTGTAATATTACCATTTTGAAAATACAAAAAGTGAGCAAAACATGCCACTTACATGCATAAACAACATACAACATTGCATCACGATTTAGTCTAAGCTTTCTATTATCTAATATCTAGTATCTTGTATCTTGTATCTGTGTATGAAGTAGGAACTAGGAACGAGATATTTATTTATATGAGAGGGAAAAGGAAAAGTCAAACTCAAAAGGCAAGAAAGAATGAGTACACAGAAACAAATGAGAGAGGAGAGAAAACTACATTCTACATTCGTCTTTCTACTCCTTTCTCTTGTTGTTTATTCAAGGAACAAGGAGAACGACTGTTCACTTTGGGAGAAAGCTCTTTTTATCTACCTTGCTTTTCATCATATTTCCCAGTTCCCACTTTCTCTCCCTCTTTTCCTTTCACTCGCCTCATTTCTCACTCTGTACTCTGTATGTTTCATGCTGGTTTCAAACTTGGATTATGTTACACAATTTCTACCTCATACACCGTTCGCCTAAAACTCCAACACCAACACAAACTCCAAATACAGTTATCTGCAACTATAGATATATAGCATCGCCAAACCCAATCCAGTCCAATCCAATCCATTTCAACCCAACGCTAGAAACGCGAGAAACGGCAGATAGAAAGAAAGAAAGAAAGAAGGCGAGGAGTTAATCCTTGAAACAATAGACGCTCCACTTGGTTTTTTATTTACTTTACTGATTTGATCTCCCCTTTTCTTCATGACTCTCAACTTTAGCACTCTCATGTACATTGTACAGTATACAGTTTACAGTGTATAGCCCATTCAATTTTACACAATTTTATACACACTTTACTTTCTCCAACTTTCTCCTCTTCCTCTTTCCATATCTAATACCCGCTGCATATTCACAAGAATATTACCTTTTATCCTCTTCTTTGTTCCATCCTCTTCTCTCAAGTCCGCTCTGCTATATTTTATGTTATGTATTCTATAATATTGTATTGAAAAATATAGAATTAGGCTAATGTTCTACTTGATGAATATGCATGAGCAATGTCTGCTCTGTTTATTCAATATAACTAGAATCTAGAATCTAGAGTCTAGAGTGTAATCCATGTAAATGGTACAAGCATGAGTCAAGTTGATGAATTAAAATTAAAATAATAGATGAACAATCTACAACAACTACGACTTATTCTATCCACGAGTTTTCATTTTTCTCCTTCAAGGGCTCTTCTCATTTTACCAGTTACCAAAAATTGACTAAGCAAAGAAGATTATTAAAAAAAGGAAATTTAAAACTCAAAATTTAGACCACATCGTCTCTTTTGTGTGGATTTTCTATCTTCAATCTTCTATCTTCTGTCTTTTGCCTACCATAAACCACATAAACCGTAAGCCAAGTGCTAGTTGCTCGTTGCTAGCTGATAGTTGATGGTGGTTTATGTAATTATAGAATTTTTTTTATATACTTTGTTGATCAAAGAACAAAAAGTAGAAGGGCTAATGACTCATTTGGATATAAGACAAGCATTCTCTGCCTCTGCCTTTTTTAGGAAGCGAAGCTGACTATTGCTTTCCTCGTGTACGGCTGTCTGTCTGTCCGTGCACATTGGGGCAATGTGAGAAACTAGCCATCTAGTGGGCACACGTTGAACTAAGTACTCGCAGTATTTAGTCTCACTATGCATAATGAGTATGGGGCAATGTGAGACTTCGCAGTATTTAGTCTCACTATGCATAATGATATGGGGCAATGTGAGACTTCACAGTATTTAGTCTCACTATGTACATTGAGTTGGGGAAATTTGAGACGTCGTATACTCAGCTTCGCTTCCGGAGCCTAAGGCATTTATGCTTTCAAGGCGATACAAAATCGTCACGAAGTGAGGATTTTTGACTTTATTTGTACTTTTCTCACAAAGTATAAAATACAGAGCAACATGCTGGATTTTGAGGTACACACGGCCAAAATTCCAAATTTTTTAAGTTGTCATGTCTCATGTCTTAGGTACATGAGTTGACTAGCCACATTCTGCTGACCGCATATCCAAAGTAGTGAGAAGCTATCGCAACTCGCTCTGCCAGCACTGACGTTCCAAAGTTGGAATTGGAAATTTTTCATAATGCTTTTCCTATGGAATTTATAAATTGGACCACCACTAAAATGCATCAAGAGGCAACAAGTTGGCACATGTCAAAAGCGGTCATCATTGCACATTGGACATTGGACATTCACAAGTAGAAACGGACCAGCCTCACGAAACACGGACCCGGAGTCATCGCCCAACGATTTGAACGGCTTATGAGCTCTGGAATTTTTTGAATGTGGGAGAAAAATGCTGCAGACTCCCAGAGAAATGCAAATGCAAGTAGAGAGGAAAAAAGGAAAAGGAGAGCGAGTCGGAATCAAAATGAATTGCGAGTTTCATATCAACGAATCTCATTTCAAAATTCAGAATTTCATTTGGGGTTTCTCCTTCTTTTCTACTGTTTTGGGGGTGATGGGATTTGTTTTATATTTGAATTGCTTGGTTCAAAACTTTCAGTGTCAGACGTTTAAACACTTTTTACAAATCATTGGTACTGGAGCAAAGGTTTTGCCTACGTATTTTGGTATTTTGGTACGAGTTTGCGTAAAAAAACCTACTCTTTTACAAAATAAATCAAAGCCAAACACCAAAGACCAAAGACCAAACATTGGCTCAACTTGATGGGTTAGTGAAAGCGCGGTAAATGGGCAGTTCAAAATTGAGAGGGAAAAAATTTGAGTGGCTTGGAAGTTGTGAATTTAATAAGCTAGAACAAGACTGAGGATTTGTTGGATGGCAAACTCTAGAAAATTGGGGCAGGTCATCCGCTCCATTTTGTAAACGCCATCTTTTACTCCGAGCCACGGGACTGACCTCATTAATTTTTCCACGTATTTCAGCTCATCTCTTGTTAGTTTCTGATTTTGGTTGTGATTCGGACCTTTTATTTTATGAGACAGTTGACGGATTTCTCTTTTAAGCTCTGCAACTTTTTCTGGGATTTCGTAAGCTCTGCCAAAAATCAAACTATACATGAAATTTGCTTCCAAGAACAAGAGGCAAAAAATTGAAGCAAACGCCCAATTTTCCACGTCAATCATTTTGATGAGGCCGAATCCACCCAAAATGGATGCTGATAGAGCAATCAGTTTGGAAGAGTAGACAAAACTCGAGTAACTGGCGTTGAAAAATTGTGTCCAGATGTGGAGCAGTCGGATGTTTTTGAGTGTCTTGAAAATGTTGATCCTTTGCAAATTCTCTTGCTCTCCGGGACTTTTTTGCCCTGTTGTCATTGTCATTGTCATTGTCAAGTGTTTTATGGTGATTCCAGTTTCTTCCTCAATTCGATGCATCCCAAAGAAAAAGTAGAAGAGCATATGACAGTTGGTGACGTAATAGGAGCAAATAAGGGAGTCAAAGAGGACGACGGAGAAAAACAGCGTCGAAAATTTAAATTCAGCGGGAAGCAGAGAAACGAGCACAAGCGGAAAGGACGGGTCAACAATTGACATGAGCGGAACTATCCCAGCGATCGGAAACAGAAGCAAGGGGAGATGAATTATCACAAGCTCTTTTGCGGTGTGAGATCCAAATCCAAATCCAAATTTCCATTGACCATTTTTAGCCGAGTTTGTCTTGGTCTTTTTTGCCTGCGCCAGCTTCAGCACCGGGTCTGCAAAAACAATAAAACACCAATCACCAATTCATGTCAAACAAAGTTAAATAAAGACGAGTAAAAAATACATCAAGATGGATTTGTTATTTGTTATTTCACAAGCTGCAACAATTTTATAGTTTACGCCTCAAATCTGCAGTCATAAATCAACAACAAAATTTACCGTCATCCAGATACTTAAAAACAGAATTGAAAAAGACGGCGGCGTGCTGAATCGTGCTCAGCATCAAATACATGACAGAAATCATGATCAGCGTTGCGCATGCTGAGAGCAAGATCATCAACGTCATTCGATTCAGCTCCTCCGCCGCCTCTTCCGTGAGCACAAAGTGAACCGTTGACAAAATGAGAGCGGAAAGTCGAATCAGAGCGAGGAAATACCAGCCAAAGCGTGTCATGTTTTCCCACCAATTTTTGTAACCCGCTCCAACTTGAGGGTGATTTTTTGAGCTCGGGTAAACTCCAAAAGGACTCATTTTTATCCACGACATGAAATAAATCATTGAGAAATTGTAGCTCAAATCCCCTTTGCTGTATCTTCGCTCGTCCTTGTGCAGAAAATCTGGAACAACATCAACACGAAAATTACAAGTACCAGTTTTGTCATCCTCCACAAATTGACAAATTTCATCCACATTCCTATTCATTTCCACTTGATCCTTGGGATTTTGTGAAGTTCCGACTACTTTTTTTTCTTCAAGTGATTGGATTTCCATCCGTTTTTTTCCTTTCCCATTTTTTTTCGTCATGTCCATTTTCTAACGTCTGTAATTTTTCGCTAGATAAAGATATTTGAATATTTAAAATAAATTGTATTCCTTGTACTCAAATTCAAATTCAACAATATGGAGGATTTCACACTGTCAACTGTCAGCAGTTTTACTCTCGACTCTCGACTCTCAACACTTTCACTTTCACTACAACAAAACCGAGACAAGTAGATTTTTTTAATAATTATGGTGTAAAAATATTTTTCAACATCAACTCTTACAATTTTTCAATAAAAAAAAACCGCCGGAAAAACCGAATTTTCGGATTGGGAAATGCGTTTGGGTAAAAATGCTGCCCGGTTTTGGAATCAGTATATTTTTTTACTCCTATCATCACAGTTTTATAATTTTGTAATGTGGGCCGGCTGATTCTGGAAATTAGGCAGTTTGGAGAGAAAGCATAACGTGCAAGTTTATTATTATATAAAACAGCATTTTATTTGATACACAAAACATTTTACAGCCAAATTTATATTTCAACTAAACTTGATTCTTGATTATTTATTGTTAGTATTTAAATTTCATTGTTATTCGGATCTTCTTGTTGTTGTATGGCGCGGGTTTCGTTAATATTTAAAGCTTCAGTCACTCCAGTCAAAGTTGCATTCCCGCGGTCGCGGTCAAGTTGACCGAACAAGAGACACTTTATCCCGATATCAATTTGACCAGATTGAACATCCCTTAGGAATCGGACGTCACACCTCATCATGCTGAAATAGTAGTAGAGGACAAAAATCCCAGAGACAGAAATCAGGCTCAAAATTGAAAAGAAAATTGACAAACAAACCACAAACGGTGTGCGCATTTTCAAAATTCAAAACTTCAAAACGAATAAAAGTCAACTAAAATTCAGCAACAAAACTCTTACGAATATTTTCCAAATTCCAGCCATCCGGTTTTTTCTCAACACTCAACACAACACACAAAACTCGGTTGACAGTCCCAAGCTCTTCCCATGTGGTTTATGAATGACAATTGACAATGTCTGTCAAAAAATAAAGCGGACGTACATACGACTCAACTGGATTCTGGATTGGCCGTGAAAATGGGAATGTAGTTCAATGTTACATACTGACATTTACCGATATTTTACGATCCACGTGAATGAAGTGTGGATTGTGGACTGTGCATTGTGCATGAACTAGGAATGTGAGTCTCGTAAGTCGTATAAAATGGACAAAGCAGCCAAAATAACAAAGTTTTCATGGACAATGGACGAAGCAAACAGACAACAGACAGAATGACGGAAGGTCATTAAAACTCGCGTATGCTGTCTATTAGCAGGAATCGATCCATTTCTTCAATGAAATAACTCTACTCTAATCATTATGCTATCTACGAATACTATACGAAATGTCAAATGTCTAGCCTTCCCCGGCCCATGTAATCCATACAGTAGAAAAGAATGGATATGAATATGCGACAAAAGTACAGACAGAAATTCCCTTTTGATAGCCTTTCATCGTTCAGGTAGTAAGAAAAACAACGTGTAATTGCAAATCCAGAAAACGTTTTACACCAATGCCAAATGTCAAAGGTTAGAATTCCAACTTGAAACATTTCATAATGAGAGTTGGAAAAATAAAAAATTGTTTCCGTATTCCATAGTCATTGAACATGCTTCAAATCCTCTTCTTTAAATGGAAACCTTGGCAACCGAAATAGCCACTTGTAGACGAAAAAGTGGTAGCGAAAAACCAATGTTCATACAGTGCATTTGATAGCGAGAAAACGTAAAAGCTGTAGCCAAAAGAGTTAATCATTTTTCACATAAATAAATTAAAGGACGTTTCAGCTGAGAATGGAATATTATTCAATCTAAGAATTTCAAATTTGTCAAATTAGCAAACTACAATACAAAATTATGATTTTACATCCGAATATAAATATTAGAAATCCAATAGATTTCTTGTCCTCTCGTCAAGAGGAAATAAATAAAAAGATAACATCAGTAACCAGTACTTTTAGTTAGCATAACTGTAGAGGATTGATCTAGGGTTTTCTCGGATAACTTGAGGCAAAATTTTGATAAAAATGGTGTAATGGCCGTTTATTCGGGTATGATAGTAATGCCTATGATTTAAACGTCTATTAGAATAACGGTATTACTCGCTCGTATCAGTACATGGTCAATTGTATGTACGAGGTAGGTACATAATATATGTAGATATATATATTTACGTAGGTATTCTTTATTATCTGTATATTATAGCAAAGGGGAATATAAACAATCACACGTGTATTCTATCTATGTTCACAACCGGATTTGGTCTTTCTCGAGGCTTTGTCCTCCGAGAGTAAGGATCACTATATTTCTCCTATAGTGAGTGTGTGTGTGATTACTGGATTCCTCCGACAGTACTGGTAGTGGAATGATGAGGCTGGAGACGGCAGTAGCTATGTATTTATTATACCGTGTAGCTACGGTAGAAGCATGTAACTCTCGGACCTTCTCGGATTGA